>JABANP010000252.1:0-74028 GCA_013115135.1 Perkinsus olseni | reverse complement strand
TAGAGTAAGGGCAGCGCGCGCAGGGCGGCCAACAACTACAACAATTAGCTATGGATCCTATGCTGCACGCAAGCACATGGATGTGCGCAGAATCCCGTAACAAGCCCCGATTTTTCTTCAACATCCATACGCTGGATGACCCGATGCAACGTAATTACTCAAGGTTCGGAGGAGCCGGCCTCATGAGGAGCTACTGGTAGCAATCCCAGTAGAATTATCCTACGCGGCGAGCGAGCGTGGTAATGAAATCACCACGCAGAGCCTGCGAGCGCACAAGAGGAACTTGGGCGCGCCAAAGACTCGAGAATTCGCGGCAGTTCAAGAAAGGTCAATGCTAGATCTAGGCAGGAGCTAGCAATAGGGACAGCTATCAAAGTAATAGCTGTAATAATGGCGGACACAGGCTCGACCCAACCTTCCGCTCCTTGGATGTGGAGGTAGGATACTTGAGCCGGCTGACCGGGTACGGAGTCGGGCAGCTCTCTTGTCCTACTGAACCGTGGTGGCTCCCAACCACTAGTTGGTAGCAGGCACAGGCTGCTGCCTGGCTGCTGGCTCTGACGCTGTGAAGGTCCAACAGGTTAGAGCAGAGCCACTCACCGTTCACATTCCCAACCTTTGCATCACGAGCATTTCGAGTGCGAGGAGGAACGAGGTTCCATAGCGTGATCCATTTCGCGTACGCATGCACGTCATCACGATAGCTGGACAACGAACCATACGCGAGCAGGGCTTCTCCGTTATATAATGAATGACAGCATTGGTAGCGGTTCTGATTGATGTTTCCGTGAGCATAGTATGTGGTTGTCAGCTCGATGAGTGTGCTCCACTATTGTGCGGGCGACAGATCTATATGTATTTATAGGGAATCGCGCGCATGCTTGCACTGTAAAGCATGGTAATCAGGCCTTTCCAGCTTTTGATCAACAATGGTCAGCTTTACTTCGGCTTCCTCTTTTCTGTTTCTTCTCTCTGGGGTGGTCATCGCCGACGTCGCGAAGCCCCTGGGTCTCTATACTCCAAGAGGCTTCAAAACCGAGTCTATCCGCGCTGAGCTCGAGTTCCTCAAGAACGACAGGGTGAAGTACAATATCCGTAGTCCTATGCTTGACTCTAAGACTATGAACTCTTACTCCACTGCCATGGTCAGCAGTTCTCTGATAAGAGTATCTGTAGACGAGCAGCAACAGCAATACTGGGAGCAATTCCATCCCGGACAGTTCTCGCGTGAGGGCTATACCTTGTTCGGCTACGATCCCGTGAAGAATCGTGTGACTATGGTGGCCACTGGTGATGCTTTCGAGGTCCTTCACGAGAGCGACCCCGCAAAGGAAGCAGGGCCCCTTACTGATGTTACCAAACCTTCCGGTGTATACAGGGCTGAGGATGGAGGCTTGTCTATGACGATGGAGTTCAAGCAAGCTGGTGGGAATGATCGTGTACATTATCACATCAAGTATGGTGAGAAAGAGTATAGTTCCCTACTCGACCCCGCGTTCCTCATGCTGAGCTCAAGTATGGTCCGGGTAGAGGTTTCGGAATCGGACTTATTCCGTCTCCATGGAACCTTCCCTGGCCTCTCCAGAGACTTCTTCTATATGAACTTGGGCTACGACCCCGTAGCGAATGTTATCACCTTCGTGCTTGATAGCTACTTGGGTGTCAACTTGGTGTATAGTCCCACCACAACCCCCACTCCTACACTGCCGCAGACCACCGCCCCTCCTACCACAACCGCTCCTCCGACTGAGCAGCCATTCGGGGACTTCTGCACATCTCGAGGTGCTGCTCAGTTTTCTGTTAGATTCACCAGCGACTACACAGCGACTGTCGCCGGTGTTATGGGCGATGGTCGACACTTCATAGCTCGTGATGCACTTTACGACATCCACGATAACGTCGTTTCTGTGAACGTGGTCAACTCTGACTTGTACACTATACTCCGCAGAATTGACTGGTTCGGTCTTGAGACCCTCAAGTTCACCTACAATGCTGTAGACAACCGTCTATTCCTAGCGGAGAGGGGCCAGAACGCCCAACTATTCCAACTCCTTGGATGCGCCGCACCGATCGAAAACTACTCGGATGGGAAGTTGGTTGTAGTTGTTGACGATGATGGAGAAGAAGACCCCAAATTAGACTTCCCCTCAGCTGTGATGCAATCAGTACAGGATGTTATCGACTTCATCTTCGGAAAAGATTGAGATCCTGCTTAAGCTCTTGTGTATTATGCCCAGACAGAGAGCTGAATCTTAATGAGCTGTTCCTCCTCTTCTCACTCGTTTCTGTGTTATAGCTTTTGACTCTTCGTAAGCACAATTTAGTCGTGCTCGTTTGGCTACGGAATATCTTGAGTTTGCAACTATGCCGCGACAGAGTGCTGTCGAGAACTCAGATCCCCCCGTCGAATGGAATGCTCTTCCATACATAGAGCAGTGCGTGCCGCATTCAGACACGTCTTTCAGACCAAAGGGCGCCGAGCCCCATAGTCGGACACCAATGAGCAATGGTGTCTCCAGCCTTCTGCTGACACTCTCCGCCTCCGCTGCTGCTTCTGACCTTGTGACGGAAACAGTCAAACTGGTTAATCTGGCACCCAGGACGAGCATCCAGAAACTCTTTGATGGCATCTAGCGGAGCAGTGATTCAATGCTCCGGCGAAGGCAATCATAAAGTTTCTCACGACGCTAGCTGGTAGGCCCTCTTGTTAGCCGCAGCATCACATTGCCCCGGTACCCACTGCAGTCTGACGGTCTCGGTGATACCCTCAAGAGACAGGACTATCTGTCCGGCCTTTTCCTGTTTCTGCGCTGAGACCTTTAACACACCTTTCGACGGTACTCTATCTGGTTTCCGACGTCCTAGAGTTCTTAGAATGATCTCGTGTTTGCCTTCATGCTGCTCCGGACTCAACTACCTCAGGAAATGACGCAACGCAATCGTTGAGCGTCTTCGTCATCAGCATCCGCTCTACCAGCCACAAACTTGGCCGCTGACTCACTACCGACAGCCGTAGCCTCGAGTGCCTTCTTTCGGGCTTCTGCTTGAGCCACATGCGTATAATACCTACCCTGAGAGTGAGGCATCTCTGTCTAGTAGAACGTTGGAGCACTGAGTGCAGTGCTGGTCAACATCCCCACGCGGTAGCCAGCTGTTACTCTAATGCGTATTCTTCGTTATTATGCAATCGGTGTAGCCACGCATATACATAGCGAATCGCGCACATGCTCGGACTACAGCGGAAAGTGTATGACATCCGGGCACCATAGCAACCACTAAGCACAGCGACAACAAATAAAACTGCTAAACATTAGTTCCATGTTAGCTACCCACAAACTACGGGGTTTAATCCATACGGAGATGTTTCATTTCTCTAGTGGGGCAGGACGGGGACAGCGGGAGACATCTCCACGACGGTCACGCCGTCATCAGAAGTTCTTACCTATCCACCAAGAGAAACGCGATGACGGTGGAATAGTACCCTAGGAGGCAAAATAAATCCACCGGAATAGTCCGGTGATAACTGCCAATAGGAGAGGTAGCAACTCCACACGATCCAAATAGCAACGCGCGGGAAGGATTGGTAATTCCAATCTTGAATTTCAACACTTCTATCTGATTTTATACTGCGCCTTGCACTCGCGTGCATTGGTATGGCTTGTGGATTTAAGCTGTAAGAAAACGCTATGAATCTTCTTTTCGCCCCAGCACCCCTCGAGTCAGGTTAGGACACTCTCTGAACCAAGCCTCGAATATTCAGGCTGTAATGAAATCAAATGCAGAGCAATTGGGCCTTTCCAGCTTTTGATCAACAATGGTCAGCTTTACTTCGGCTTCGTGTTTTCTGTTTCTTCTCTCTGGGGTGGTCATCGCCGACGTCGCGAAGCCCCTGGGTCTCTATACTCCGAGAGGCTTCAAAACCGAGTCTATCCGTGCTGAGCTCGAGTTCCTCGAGAACGACAGGGTGAAGTACAATATCCGTAGTCCTATGCTTGACTCAAAGACTATGAACTCCTACTCAGTTGCTAGGGTAAGCAGTTCTCTGATAAGAGTAACTGTTGACGAGCAACAACAGCAATACTGGGAGCAATTTCATCCCGGACAGTTCTCGCGTGAGGGCTATACCTTGTTCGGTTATGATCCGGTGAAGAATCGTGTGACTATGGTGGCCACTGGGGATGCTTTCGAGGTCCTTCACGAGAGCGACCCCGCAAAGGACGCCGGGCCAGTCACTGATGTTACCAAACCTTCCGGTGTATACAGGGTTGAGGATGGAGGCTTGTCTATGACGATGGTGTTCAAGCAAGTTGGTGGGAATGATCGCGTTCATTATCACATCAAGTATGGTGAGAAAGAGTATGCTTCTCTACTCGACCCCGCTTTCCTCATGCTGAGCTCAAGTATGGTCCGGGTAGAGATTCTGGAATCGGACTTATTCCGTCTCCATGGAACCTTCCCTGGTCTCTCCAGAGACTTCTTCTATATGAACTTGGGCTACGACCCCGTAGCGAATGTTATCACCTTCGTGCTTGATAGCTACTTGGGTGTCAACTTAGTGTATAGTCCAACCACAACCCCCACTCCTACACTGCCGCAGACCACCGCCCCTCCTACCACAACCGCTCCTCCGACTGAGCGGCCATTCGGAGACTTCTGTACATATCGAGGTGCTGCTCAGTTCTCTGTTAGATTCACCAGCGACTACACAGCAACTGTCGCGGGTGTTATGGGCGATGGTCGACACTTCATAGCTCGTGATGCACGTTACGACATCCACGATAACGTCGTTTCTGTGAACGTGGTCAACTCTGACTTGTACACTATACTCCGCAGAATTGACTGGTTCGGTCTTGAGACCCTCAAGTTCACCTACAGTCCTATAGAGAACCGTCTATTCCTAGCGGAGAGGGGCCAGAACGCCCAGCTATTCCAACTCCTCGGATGCGCCCGCACCGATCGAGAACTACTCGGATGGGGAGTTGGTTGTTGTTGGTGATGATGGAGAAGAAGACCCCAAATTGGACTTCCCCTCAGCTGTCATGCAATCAGTACAGGATGTTATCGACTTCATCTTCGGAAAAGAATGAGATCCTGTCTTTAAGCTCTTGTGTATTACCCACAACCTCTTATGTCTAAACCGCAAGCGAGGAGGCGCTGTATTCTAAGTGTAATGTATTCCTTCAACTTTTTGGCTGTATCTAAATGCGCTCTTCCTCTATGTTCCTATCTAACTCTGTGACATAGCCTTTCACTCTTATAAGCACCTTGTAATCGTGCTTTCTCTGTTTCCTCTGCTTCTGAGTTCTCAGTGTGTGCGGTGACGGACTGCGTGCTGTTAAGAACTCAGATCCCTCAGGCAATGACGTGAAACAATCGTTAAGCCTCATCGTCATCAGCATCTGCTCTGCCAGCCACAAACTTTGCCGCTGACTTACTATCGACAGCCGCGGCCTCGAGTGCCTTCTTCCGGGCTTCTGCCTGAGCCACATGCGTATAGTACGGACAGCGGTGTTCTGAACCTCTTCATCTTGGTCTCTATCTACAACCTTGACGTCTTCTACGGTGGAGATCACCCCACCCTTTATGAAGCCATCGCTGGATATGGTCTTGGTGGCTCATCTATCGCCCTCTTTGGTCGTGTTGGTGGTGGCATCTACACTAAGGCAGCTGACGTTGGTGCTGATCTTTCGGGTAAAAATGAGTATGGAATGGACGAAGATGATCCGAGGAATCCTGCCTGCATTGCGGATAACGTCGGTGACAATGTTGGAGACGTTGCAGGTATGGGCGCTGATCTCTTCGGTTCCTTCGCGGAGTCGACCTGTGCCGCTATGGTCATATCCGCCAGTGCTCCCCACTACATGGAATGGAAGAGCATGATGTTCCCTCTGTTGCTGTCATCCGGTGGCATTGTTGTTGGGCTTGTCACCATGATGGTCGTCAACATCTTCTATAAGGTTAAGGAGCTGCCGGATATCGAGAAGGCCCTCAAGGGTGTGTTGGTCATCTCAACCATCCTCGAAACTCCGCTGGTCGCTGTGCTTTGCTGGTGGGCTCTTCCTGCTGGTCATTTCGCTATTGACCCGGAGCGGCTTCATTGCACGTGGGGCGACTGCTGCGCCTCCGTACTCCTCGGCCTGTGGTCTGGCCTGATTATTGGATATAGTACTGAGTACTATACGTCCCACTCCTATACACCTGTCCGTGAAATTTCCGACACCCAGAAGGTCTCTGCTGCGACTGGTATCATTTACGGTCTGGCTCTGGGTTACCTTTCCTGCATCATTCCAGTACTCTGCCTTGCCGTCACGGTCTGCATCGCTCACACCATCGCTGGCATGTACGGTGTTGCTCTTGGTGCATTGGGTATGCTCGGTACATTGAGTATGGGTCTCACCATCGACGCTTACGGCCCGATATCTGATAACGCCGGTGGTATTGCTGAGATGTCGGAACTCGGTCCGGAGGTGCGTGCTAGAACCGATGCGTTGGATGCTGCTGGAAACACTACCGCTGCTATTGGTAAGGGTTTCGCCATTGGATCTGCTGCTTTGGTCTCTCTTGCCTTGTTCGGCGCCTACTGTGTCCGCGCTAAGGTCGATACCGTCAACATCCTGGATCCCTGGACTTTCACTGGTCTGCTCTTCGGTGCTATGATGCCCTACGCCTTCTCTGCTATGACCATGAAGTCGGTTGGTAAGGCTGCGAATGATATGGTTACTGAATGCATGAGGCAATTCCCCAAGATCATCTCTGGTGAAATGCGTCCCCAGTATACTAGGTGTATTGCCATATCTACCGAAGCATCTCTTCGTGAGATGATTGCCCCCGGTTGTTTGGTCATTCTCTCCCCTCTCATTGCGGGGTTGCTGTTCGGCAAGAACTGTACCGCTGGGCTCTTGTCGGGTGCACTGGTCCCCGGCGTCCAGATGGCTATATCAATGTCCAATACTGGTGGTGCCTGGGACAACGCCAAGAAGTATATCGAAGCAGGTGGCCTCGGACCGAACCACCAGAAGGGATCTGCTGCCCATAAGAACGCTGTGACTGGTGACACTGTCGGCGACCCGTTGAAGGACACCTCCGGTCCATCTATCAATATCCTGATGAAACTATTGGCCATCATGTCTTTGGTCTTCGGTGGAGTTATCAGAAGCTTCTCCAACGAGGAAGGGGGACCGTTCTGGCTATGAGCGGTGGTACGTATGGAGCTGCTCTGGCGAAACTGACGAGATAATTATGTCGTAGTAGTAAGAATAGTTGTTATAATCTAACGGATATCGAATTTTCTTCTCATGGTTCTTCTGCTGTTGAGTTTGGTAGCGGCGAAGTCGGGGCTTGAAGAGCTGGTTACGCGAGTCTGGAGGTACAACCGGAGCAGAATGTTGTTCGATAATCCATGCAAACATAAGTTTGAAAAGTTATCGAAAGGACTGTAGACGTGAAGACTGTAAGTGTAAATTACGTCAACAAATATGGTAGCATCAATTGGGTCCATGCCTTTTATTGCTGCTGTTACTGACCGTCGGCAGTAGCATCATTCAGACGGTGGCCAAATATGAGCTCAAAAGATTTGCCGAGAGCTGTTATCATATAATGAGGAACAATACAGCAGGGCTGGTGTTGTGTGCAGGGTCTCTAGAAAAGTTGACATGCATGTCCATTTGGGCAACGTCGCGGTGTGTGTCAGTTTATAGTCTAAAACCGGTTCCGGCTTAACTGTGGACCGCAGTTTTTGGTGTCTAGCCTGGGAAGGTTGGAAGCTTCAGTCAGATTATAGAATTGGGCACTCTTGCGCTTGTATGCAAATCATACTGTGCTCATGTAAACGCGTTGCGTTGCTGTATACGGAGAAGAGTTGTAGATTACAGCACTAATATTAATCTAGCTGTAATCGCAGCTTTCATTATGTACATCGATGAAATAGCAACAAGGAAAGCGCAACTGCTATCCGAACGGGCAGGAATGGGAATCAGCAGCGACAACTTTGCTGTCGTGCTATTTTCGAAGCGACCACCCGATCCAGCGTAATCAGATGGGTTGAGGGTCGGTGGCGCGGCGCCTTCGGGAAAGCTATATGTACACGAGACGCCACATCGGAGGTAACCGCATGATGGTCACCCGAGTAGGCTTACGGCGAGTCCAGGAAGCTGTTATTCTACTCATTCTACCACCCTTCCAACGACGCCAACAGCGGCGCCCGCTACAATACCTACCACGCTGCTCTCCGCGGCTTACTTCTCACCGATAGACTAGCCCCGGCAGTGATTCGCATGCTTTTCGTACTGAGGTGAATCCCGCAGGGTTTTATCGACGGTGAAACCGGCGCGAAAGGGGACAATATTTGTGTGCTAGCAGCATTGGCTAGAGCGCTAGCCAGGACGGATTCACCTTCTCGTAATACTGATCGTGGTCAGGGTGTATTATTCTAGTACTGTCGCGGTACTAGCGCGGTATATCTTCCTCGACGAAAGGGAGGCGGTTCTGCTAAACGCGTGAGCCCGAGCCACTCTCAGTAACGATTTGATCGACCCTGCAGCCTCTGCGCGAGTCGATCAATTTGTCTTGAAGATAATGCGGTCATAGCCGCAGGACTCCCGGTGGCTGGTCTGCGCCTCGCCATAGAGGACGACGTGACTAGCCCCTAGTCCCCTCTCTTTCCTTCTAGTATCCCAATCTGAGCGGCTCTGCAGCCTTTGCGTGAGCCGATCAATGTGTCTTCAAGATATAGCGGTCATAGCCGCGCGACTCGGTATACAGTGGCTGGTCTGCGCCTCAGCATAGAGGTCGACGTGACTAGCCCCGGGTCTCCTCCTCTCTTCTAGTACAAGACGTACTCCCCATTACGCCCTTTAAGTTGCGTCAGGGCCAAGTCCAATTTTCCTTGCTAGCCAGCATTGGATACCCGAGCAGAGGTCTGGATCTCGCTGGCTCCGCGATCGTCCGCTAAGCTTCTGCGCAACGGACAACCACTTTGTGCCATGCACTTACTATTGAACAGCAACCCCTCGTTATCGACAGCTTATCTTGTCAACATGGGGTCATGTTCCTCCTGAGAACAGTAGCGTTACTTCGTATCGATGGGTTGGCACGTCTCGGGAAAATTTGCGGACAATTTAAGAGCCATTAAGTGGCTCTCCGCAAACAGCCTGGTATCAGAATCATCTATTCCACTGTTCACCGCCAAAAACCACGAGTGCCTCCCCCGGCAGCTTCCGTATGGCCTTTGCAACACTCCTCAAAACGTTGCACGCTGCGCTTTACGTACAGTGCGTAGATCGGGTGCTCTCATGCAATGAGGCTCATTGTCCTTGCCCTCGGGCGTCGGAACAGCAAGTTTCCAAGGTGAAGCAGCACCCGCGAACGGGTAAGCCGGGAGTTTGGGACTCCTCTGGTACGTCCGGCTTCGTTGCGTTTGTCTTCGCACGGACGCTCCCGCCTTGCCACAGAACTTCCGTGACGGAATCCGGTTCGACGGGACTTGGGTTGTGTACCCGCTGTGCGCATCCAAACGCAGGACCTGTTGGCTCAAGGCCACAGGAAGGACATTCGCCGTAGCTCCTTGTCCCCCTCACGGCCTGCAGGTCCGTCGTGGCCAGCGCCCCGACTCCCAGTCCCCGTAGTTACAGGTTTCATACTGAGGTAAATCCCGCAGGGTTTTATCGACGGTGAAACCGGCGCGAAAGGGGACAATATTTGTGTGCTAGCAGCATTGGCTAGAGCGCTAGCCAGGACGGATTCACCTTCTCGTAATACTGATCGTGGTCAGGGTGTATTATTCTAGTACTGTCGCGGTACTAGCGCGGTATATCTTCCTCGACGAAAGGGAGGCGGTTCTGCTAAACGCGTGAGCCCGAGCCACCTTTCGTCTGTCAGTTTGTCTTCATGTTTTCTCGGTAACGATTTGATCGACCCTGCAGCCTCTGCGCGAGTCGATCAATTTGTCTTGAAGATAATGCGGTCATAGCCGCAGGACTCCCGGTGGCTGGTCTGCGCCTCGCCATAGAGGACGACGTGACTAGCCCCTAGTCCCCTCTCTTTCCTTCTAGTATCCCAATCTGAGCGGCTCTGCAGCCTTTGCGTGAGCCGATCAATCCCACCCTACCCACTAACCGAGACTACGGGTGAGCCTGGACCTTGGCCCAATATCCGGGTGTAGGTCCTCGCTGGGCTGGCCGCTACACGCGTAGGGGTTGTGTACCCGCTGTGCGCATCCAAACGCAGGACCTGTTGGCGCAAGGCCACAGGAAGGACATTCGCCGTAGCTCCTTGTCCCCCTCACGGCCTGCAGGTCCGTCGTGGCCAGCGCCCCGACTCCCAGTCCCCGTAGTTAGAGGTTTCAACCTTTAGAAGTCTGTTGATATTGAACTTCAGCTAGTCGATATCGAACTCAAGAATTTGAAGACTTCTGCACGTCCCCAGGCGCTGCTCTCGATTCAAACGCTCGTCTGAGGAACGAATGTGAGAACATAGGCGATGATGACTTCATTCCAGCGAGCATGTTCGACTCTGGCTCATGGCATAGGTATGTCATACGTGACTATCCGCAGGATCAAGCCTCTCTATTCTCGCCGGAAAGCTGCAGGTCCTGCCTGCTAATGCGCAGCGCTCATCGAGCGCTCCTTTCATGGTGAGGTGGCCATTGATAATTGAGAGCACCGTATCCGAGGTTCGATCCCCGATGGCTGGTGTACATCAGATACCACTTATCGCATTCTCGTCTGGGATGGCGCGCTGCCGCGGTAAATTATCATCCGTTCAAGTTGACTACTTGTCTCCTTCATTGGTATTCCACGTCCTATAAAGTGACGTGACGTTATAAACTTCGGAGGCATGATTCACTTTTCGCGGAGTGATCGCCCCCCCCCCCTTCACGGGGAGATGAAACTTTATCTCATCGAAGAATCACACACTTTCCGGTGTCTAACTCCTCAGCCATGTGCGCGTGGCACAGTGTAATCAAGACAATACCAGATATAGACAAGGTTGATCAACGTAACCAAAGTTAATAAGAAAGAGCCTGTTACGGGATTCTGTACACATCCATATGCTTGCGTGCAGCATAGGATCCATAGCTAATTGTTGTGGTTGTTGGTCGCCCTGCGCTCGCTGCCCTTACTCTACTCTACAGTCACTCCCCTAAGTCTCCGTAGCTCAGCTACTTCTACAAGTTCACTCGTTATTGCGTTACCGAGTTCCAGTCGACACCACCACACCCACTATCGTTACATTCACTCGAACCCGTTATATTGTGGGGGCTGAGCCGAGAACTAAGCTGAGCTACGGAGAGTCTCCGTCGGAGACTTAGGGGAGTGACTGTAGAGTAGAGTAAGGGCAGCGCGCGCAGGGTGGCCAACAACCACAACAATTAGCTATGGCTCCTATGCTGCACGCAAGCACATGGATGTGCACTATAGTGACAGCATAGTGACGCCTATAGTGTTAGCTATGTTACAGCTAGAGCCTGGTTTAACACTACTCAGCTATTAGACTATCATCGCTACACTTACCTTCACTGCTGCTGCGTATCATTAGTCTCAGATAACCATCTGATCTTATTCTGCGCTTTGCACTAGCGTCAATGAGTATACGTGCTGTCCTAAGCTTAGCGTAGTAAGCTGTAGTGCACATCATCACTAAGCTTCTCTCGAGTCCAATCTTACCTTTCTTTGAGCCCCGTCTCAAATAGCCACACTGTACCGAGTTATAGTGCAGTAGTGGTAGCAGCTCCTTGTTCTCGTAAACCACTCTCGGACTTGGACTTCCAACCTGGTGCCTTATCGTCTTCATGGAGGCCGAGCCCAAACTCTGATTGTGCTTACAATTCTCCCTCATCAACATGTTCTGTTCGGTGTCAAGTTGCTACAACTCTTCGAGGCGAGCTATTTCTACACCTTCAGTTGCTTCTCGTTCCATCACGGTGCACTTACTGGTCATCTTCATACAACTCCGGCTACAGCGGCGTACAAGTCGACAATGGTAAACCGCCTAGACGCTCCCCACCAAGTCCACAATGGCGTAACCCCTAGACATCTAGCCTTCGCCCACCGGAACTACTACTCTCTACCCCCTATCGCCCAGTATCAGCTGACGATAACTCTTATCCTGCCTCATGTTCTGCAGAAGCCCGCATGCACTGGCTCTTCAATCGGTTGCGGTCACCCCCTTCCATGAGCTCATCCTCAGCATCGCGTTCTAAATCATCTCAGAACTATGGCCTACCCCGCCTACGGAACATTTGTAGCTTTCATGAAGGTACTTACAGCTTCGTCGCCCTTACAAGCCCCCTAGAGTATGGCGCTGACATGACCTCGCTCCTCTGCCTGGTTGATCCGGCAGAGTCATCGTTCGTCATATTCGGGAACTCATCTCTCAAGCTCCTCCTCTGCAAAGTCCAACTCCGACTACAACTATGAGTCCATCTCCATCAACTCTATCTCAGCTACCTCGTACTGCGACGGATGTGATCCATGTGCTGCCTACTGTACGACCCCTTCTACAAGCACAACCTATCTTACCACCAACTCCATCCGAGGATCATTCCGCTCACTCCTTTATCTCTACCTCGTCTTCGTCTTCCTCTGCTGCAACTATCGGAAGATCTGATCGGTCTGCCCAATCTTGGCATTCTCTTCAAGCCTCCTCTTGGGAGTCACTCCCAAGTGGTCCAGTCCGACGATCACGACGAGTCCCTGTGAGATTCGATCCCACCGGTTCCGCTAATGTCTCTAGTTTCGACGATCAGCTCTATCCTATCCGATAACGCTTCGGAGGGAGAGAGAAACCCCTGCACTATAGTGACAGCATAGTGACGCCTATAGTGTTAGCTATGTTACAGCTAGAGCCTGGTTTAACACTACTCAGCTGTTAGACTATCATCGCTACACTTACCTTCACTGCTGCTGCGTATCATTAGTCTCAGATAACCATCTGATCTTATTCTGCGCTTTGCACTAGCGTCAATGAGTATACGTGCTGTCCTAAGCTTAGCGTAGTAAGCTGTAGTGCACATCATCACTAAGCTTCTCTCGAGTCCAATCTTACCTTTCTTTGAGCCCCGTCTCAAATAGCCACACTGTACTGAGTTATAGTGCAGATGTGCGCAGAATCCCGCAACAAGCCCCGATTTTCTCTTCAACATCCATACGATCTCGTCCTGTGTGACCCGATGCAACGTAGTTACTCAAGGCTCGGAGGAGCCCGACTGACGAGGAACTACTGGTAGCGATCCTAGTAGAATTATCAAACGCGGCGAGTGAGCGCGACAACGAAATCACCACGCAGAGCCTGTGAGCGCACAAGAGGAGCTTGGGCGCGCCAAAGACTCGAGAATTCGCGGCAGTTCAAGAAAGTTCAGTGCTAGATCTAGGCAGGAGCTAGCAATAGGTACAGCTATCAAATTTATAGCTGTAATAATGGCAGACGCAGGCTCGACCCAACCTTTCGCTCCTTGGATGTGGAGGTAGGATACTTGAGCCGGCTGACCGGGTACGGAGTCGGGCTGTTGTAGGGTTCGTATCGGGTATAACTAGTGGTGACTCTAGTGCTCAGATTCAGTTAACACAACCGCGAGGAGCCTTAGGTTAAGTGGTTAGTGAGAGGAGTGACGATAGAGGGCGCAAAAAGCTGGAACGACGACCAACTACACCAGCCGCGCCGATTAGCTATAGATCTGATAAAGCACGCATACACACGAAGTGCGCAACATCCCACTACAGGGCAGCTCTCATGTCCTACTGAACCGTAGTGGCTCCCAACCACGAGTTGGTAACAAACACAGGTTACTGCCTGGCTGCTGGCTCTGACGCTGTGAAGGTCCAACAGGTTAGAGCAGAGCCACTCACTGTTCACTTTCCCAACCTTTGCATCACGAGCATTTCGGGTGCGAGGAGGAACGAGGTTCCATAGCGTGATCCATTTCGCGTACGCATGCACGTCATCACGATAGCCGGACAACGAACCATACGCGAGCAGGGCTTCTCAGTTATATAATGAATGACAGCATTGGTAGCGGTTCTGATTGATGTTTCCGTGAGCATAGTATGTGGTTGTCAGCTCGATGAGTGTGCTCCACTATTGTGCGGGCGACAGATCTATATGTATTCATAGGGAATCGCGCGCATGCTTGCACTGTAAAGCATGGTGATCAGGCCTTTCCAGCTTTTGATCAACGATGGTCAGCTTTACTTCGGCTTCGTCTTTTCTGTTTCTTCTCTCTGGGGTGGTCATCGCCGACGTCGCGAAGCCCCTGGGTCTCTATACTCCGAGAGGCTTCAAAACCGAGTCTATCCGCGCTGAGCTCGAGTTCCTCAAGAACGACAGGGTAAAGTACAATATCCGTAGTCCTATGCTTGACTCAAAGACTATGAACTCCTACTCCACTGCCATGATAAGCAGTTCTCTGATAAGAGTATCTGTTGACGAGCAACAACAGCAATACTGGGAGCAATTCCATCCCGGACAGTTCTCGCGTGAGGGCTATACCTTGTTCGGTTATGATCCCGTGAAGAACCGCGTGACTATGGTGGCCACTGGGGATGCTTTCGAGGTCCTTCACGAGAGCGACCCTGCAAAGGACGCCGGGCCCGTCACTGATGTTACCAAACCTTCCGGTGTATACAGGGTTGAGGATGGAGGCTTGTCAATGACGATGGAGTTCAAGCAAGTTGCTGGGAATGATCGCGTCCATTATCACATCAAGTATGGTGAGAAAGAGTATAGTTCCCTACTCGACCCCGCTTTCCTCATGCTGAGCTCAAGTATGGTCCGGGTAGAGGTTTCGGAATCGGACTTATTCCGTCTCCATGGAACCTTCCCTGGTCTCTCCAGAGACTTCTTCTATATGAACTTAGGCTACGACCCCGTAGCGAATGTTATCACCTTCGTGCTTGATAGCTACTTGGGTGTCAACTTGGTGTATAGTCCGACCACAACCCCCACTCCTACGCTGCCGCAGACCACCGCCCCTCCTACCACAACCGCTCCTCCGACTGAGCAGCCATTCGGCGACTTCTGCACATCTCGAGGTGCTGCTCAGTTCTCTGTTAGATTCACCAGCGACTACACAGCGACTGTCGCGGGTGTTATGGGCGATGGTCGACACTTCATAGCTCGTGATGCACGTTACGACATCCACGATAACGTCGTTTCTGTGAACGTGGTCAACTCTGACTTGTACACTATACTCCGCAGAATTGACTGGTTCGGTCTTGAGACCCTCAAGTTCACCTACAGTTCTGTAGACAATTGTCTATTTCTAGCGGAGAGGGGCCAGAACGCCCAGCTATTCCAACTCCTCGGATGCGCCGCACCGATCGAAAACTACTCGGATGGGAAGTTGGTTGTAGTTGTTGACGATGATGGAGAAGAAGACCCCAAATTAGACTTCCCCTCAGCTGTGATGCAATCAGTACAGGATGTTATCGACTTCATCTTCGGAAAAGATTGAGATCCTGTCTTAAGCTCTTGTGTATTATGCCCAGGCAGAGAGCTGAATTTTAATGAGCTGTTCCTCCCTCTTCTCACTCGTTTCTGTGTTATAGCTTTTGACTCTTCGTAAACACAATTTAGTCGTGCTCGTTTGGCTACGTAATATCTTGAGTTTGCAACTATGCCGCGACAGAGTGCTGTCGAGAACTCAGATCCCCCCGTCGAATGGAATGCTCTTCCATACATAGAGCAGTGCGTGCCGCATTTAGACACGTCTTTCAGATCAAAGGGCGCCGAGCCCCATAGTCGGACACCAATGAGCAATGGTGTCTCCAGCCTTCTGCTGACACTCTCCGCCTCCGCTGCTGCTTCTGACGGAAACAGTCAAACTGGTTAATCTGGCGCCCAGGACGAGCATCCAGAAAATCTTTGATGCCCTTCAGCGGAGCGGTGATTCAATGCTCCGGTGAAGGCCATCATAGAGTTTCTCACGATGCTAGCTGGTCGGCCCTCTCGTTGGCCGCAGCACCACATTGCCCCGGTACCCACTGCAATTTGACAGTCTCGGTGATACCCTCAAGAGACAGGACGATCTGTCCGGCCTTTTCCTGTTTCTGCGCTGAGACCTTAAACACACCTTTCGACGGTACTCTATCTGGTTTCCGACGTCCTCGAGTTCTTAGAATGATCTCGTGTTTGACTTCATGCTGCTGCGGAGTCAACTCCCTCAGAAAATGACGCAACGCAATCGTTGAGCGTCTTCGTCATCAGCATCCGCTCTACCAGCCACAAACTTGGCCGCTGACTCACTACCGACAGCCGTAGCCTCGAGTGCCTTCTTTCGGGCTTCTGCTTGAGCCACATGCGTATAATACCTACCCTGAGAGTGAGGCATCTCTGTCTAGTAGAACGTTGGAGCACTGAGTGCAGTGCTGGTCAACATCCCCACGCGGTAGCCAGCTGTTACTCTAATGCGTATTCTTCGTTATTATGCAATCGGTGTAGCCACGCATATACATAGCGAATCGCGCACATGCTCGGACTACAGCGGAAAGTGTATGACATCCGGGCACCATAGCAACCACTAAGCACAGCGACAACAAATAAAACTGCTAAACATTAGTTCCATGTTAGCTACCCACAAACTACGGGGTTTAATCCATACGGAGATGTTTCATTTCTCTAGTGGGGCAGGACGGGGACAGCGGAGACATCTCGACGACGTCACGCCGCCATCAGAAGTTCTTACCTATCCACCAAGAGAAACGCGATGACGGTGGAATAGTACCCTAGGAGGCAAAATAAATCCACCGGAATAGTCCGGTGATAACTGCCAATAGGAGAGGTAGTAACTCCACACGATCCAAATAGCAACGGACGGGAAGGATTGTTAATTCCAATCTTGAATTTCAACACTTCTATCTGATTTTATACTGCGCCTTGCACTCGCGTGCATTGGTATGGCTTGTGGATTTAAGCTGTAAGAAAACGCTATGAATCTTCTTTTCGCCCCAGCACCCCTCGAGTCAGGTTAGGACACTCTCTGAACCAAGCCTCGAATATTCAGGCTGTAATGAAATCAAATGCAGAGCAATTGGGCCTTTCCAGCTTTTGATCAACAATGGTCAGCTTTACTTCGGCTTCGTGTTTTCTGTTTCTTCTCTCTGGGGTGGTCATCGCCGACGTCGCGAAGCCCCTGGGTCTCTATACTCCGAGAGGCTTCAAAACCGAGTCTATCCGTGCTGAGCTCGAGTTCCTCGAGAACGACAGGGTGAAGTACAATATCCGTAGTCCTATGCTTGACTCAAAGACTATGAACTCCTACTCAGTTGCCAGGGTAAGCAGTTCTCTGATAAGAGTTACTGTTGACGAGCAACAACAGCAATACTGGGAGCAATTTCATCCCGGACAGTTCTCGCGTGAGGGCTATACCTTGTTCGGTTATGATCCGGTGAAGAATCGTGTGACTATGGTGGCCACTGGGGATGCTTTCGAGGTCCTTCACGAGAGCGACCCCGCAAAGGACGCCGGGCCAGTCACTGATGTTACCAAACCTTCCGGTGTATACAGGGTCGAGGATGGAGGCTTGTCTATGACGATGGTGTTCAAGCAAGTTGGTGGGAATGATCGCGTTCATTATCACATCAAGTATGGTGAGAAAGAGTATAGTTCCCTACTCGACCCCGCTTTCCTCATGCTGAGCTCAAGTATGGTCCGGGTAGAGATTTTGGAATCGGACTTATTCCGTCTCCATGGAACCTTCCCTGGTCTCTCCAGAGACTTCTTCTATATGAACTTGGGCTACGACCCCGTAGCGAATGTTATCACCTTCGTGCTTGATAGCTACTTAGGCGTCAACTTGGTAAATAGTCGGACCCCAACCCCTACTCTTACAGTACCACAGGGTCTCTATACTCCGAGAGGCTTCAAAACCGAGTCTATCCGTGCTGAGCTCGAGTTCCTCGAGAACGACAGGGTGAAGTACAATATCCGTAGTCCTATGCTTGACTCAAAGACTATGAACTCCTACTCAGTTGCCAGGGTAAGCAGTTCTCTGATAAGAGTATCTGTTGACGAGCAACAACAGCAATACTGGGAGCAATTTCATCCCGGACAGTTCTCGCGTGAGGGCTATACCTTGTTCGGTTATGATCCGGTGAAGAATCGTGTGACTATGGTGGCCACTGGGGATGCTTTCGAGGTCCTTCACGAGAGCGACCCCGCAAAGGACGCCGGGCCAGTCACTGATGTTACCAAACCTTCCGGTGTATACAGGGTTGAGGATGGAGGCTTGTCTATGACGATGGTGTTCAAGCAAGTTGGTGGGAATGATCGCGTTCATTATCACATCAAGTATGGTGAGAAAGAGTATAGTTCCCTACTCGACCCCGCTTTCCTCATGCTGAGCTCAAGTATGGTCCGGGTAGAGGTTTCGGAATCGGACTTATTCCGTCTCCATGGAACCTTGCCTGGTCTTTCCAGAGACTTCTTCTATATGAACTTGGGCTACGACCCCGTAGCGAATGTTATCACCTTCGTGCTTGATAGCTACTTGGGTGTCAACTTAGTGTATAGTCCAACCACAACCCCCACTCCTACACTGCCGCAGACCACCGCCCCTCCTACCACAACCGCTCCTCCGACTGAGCGGCCATTCGGCGACTTCTGCACATATCGAGGTGCTGCTCAGTTCTCTGTTAGATTCACCAGCGACTACACAGCAACTGTCGCGGGTGTTATGGGCGATGGTCGACACTTCATAGCTCGTGATGCACGTTACGACATCCACGATAACGTCGTTTCTGTGAACGTGGTCAACTCTGACTTGTACACTATACTCCGCAGAATTGACTGGTTCGGTCTTGAGACCCTCAAGTTCACCTACAGTCCTATAGAGAACCGTCTATTCCTAGCGGAGAGGGGCCAGAACGCCCAGCTATTCCAACTCCTCGGATGCGCCCCACCGATCGAGAACTACTCGGATGGGAAGTTGGTTGTTGTTGGTGATGATGGAGAAGAAGACCCCAAATTGGACTTTCCCTCAGCTGTCATGCAATCAGTACAGGATGTTATCGACTTCATCTTCGGAAAAGATTGAGATCCTGTCTTTAAGCTCTTGTGTATTACCTACAACCTCTTATGTCTAAACCGCAAGCGAGGAGGCGCTGTATTCTAAGTGTAATGTATTCCTTCAACTTTTTGGCTGTATCTAAATGCGCTCTTCCTCTATGTTCCTATCTAACTCTGTGACATAGCCTTTCACTCTTATAAGCACCTTGTAATCGTGCTTTCTCTGTTTCCCCTGCTTCTGAGTTCTCTGTGACATAGCCTTTCACTCTTATAAGCACCTTGTAATCGTGCTTTCTCTGTTTCCTCTGCTTCTGAGTTCTCAGTGTGTGCGGTGACGGACTGCGTGCTGTTAAGAACTCAGATCCCTCAGGCAATGACGTGAAACAATCGTTAAGCCTCGTCGTCATCAGCATCTGCTCTGCCAGCCACAAACTTTGCCGCTGACTTACTATCGACAGCCGCGGCCTCGAGTGCCTTCTTCCGGGCTTCTGCCTGAGCCACATGCGTATAGTACCTACCATCAAACATCTCCGCGCCAACAACGAACGAACATGGAAGAAGCTCGGGGATACTCCCATCATGGGAGATGCGGCTGCGCCTTTCCTTCGAGGCTTCAAGTCGAGTAGAGAGAATGTATTCCGACTCGCGCAAGCTTCGTACAGTCTATCGCTATACGCATGTACTAACACTAGAGCAGCTAGGAAGTCGCAAATCTTACATTCTGCCTTTCGGGATCTGCTCCTGCGGATCTGGGTCCCCAGGTCGCGGCCGAGCCCAGAACTTCGTGCAGTTGTCATGACTTCCGGAGACCATTAGATGACCAAGTGGATGGTAAGCCAAGGCCCAAATGGATCTGAGAAGGAACTTTCAACTCCAGACCGACACAGAGCGACGCCCTGTCGATCGGGATTCTGGTACAACTGAAAAGACCCGGAGTGCGAGATATCGCGGTTCGAAGTTCAGCAGGTTCCTTATTTTCAGCTAGGTGTAGGGTGGGCAATATCTTACCCATCATGGGCTCCTATCAAGGATTCGACTGGCTTAGAATCCTGTGCGACATCCCAGTGGCATATCTGACCATCGTAACTGCCTGAGCAGAATATACCAACCGCAGTCGGGTGCCATGATAAACCTGAGGGTGAGGATGAGGAGAGCGGACCACTCACAAGGACCCTACTTGTAATCTCACGCGTATGACCCTTGAAGACCTTATCAATACTCATCTTCCTGACATCCATCATTTTGATGAGTTGATCTCGACTGCCCGATATCAGCCACTGGCCATTGGGGCTCCATCGTACTCTTCCAACAACGGACTACGGGAGCACCAACGATGCGCAATGAATCGGAACTCGAAAGAAGATGGCCATATCACCTTATGTGCGTAGATCGTAGTGATGGCCTCGCTCTGTCGGGGATCCCACAGCTTTATGTTGAAGTCTTTAGAGCCAGTGGCCACTAGGCTCATCGACGGATGCCAATCTATTGTCTTCACCTCCCATCCATGCCCGTTGAATGTACCTTCGATAGTCATAGTGGTAGTCTATCGGGTTGAATGATGCCTACGTTCCTCTTTGAAAGTAGGGAAGTCCCAAAGTTTCGCAGCATTCTCATCAGCGCATGAGACGAACTTTGCTCCCGAGGGCGATACGCCTGATGACAGACAAGATCGTGTTATCTCCTTCCATTCAGCACCGTCGTCCTACTCAGATCCCTGAGTGTCTCTTGATGAGCTTCGATTTGTTTGAAGCAGAAGTAATTCGCGTTCCATACCTATCAGTGGCGTGCTGGCCACGATAAACCAGCCAATTAACAGATTCACTACCTTTATTAATCCACTCGAGTCTCCGGAGAGAAGGTTCGCGCCATCGGGAGTCCACTTCATCGCTCGAATAGATGCCGTGTGGGCCTGATATATGAGAATGGAGGGGTCGGACGCCGAGCCCAGTGATGTATACCTGCATCAAGTTCTCGAAGTTGAAGTGAACTCCATTCCACAGCGTGAACTCTCCCGTCTGGGAACCAGTCAGGACACGCTGCCCTGAAAGTAGAATGAGCTATGGGACTTCCGTATCAGCGACGGCCTCGGTACCATTGGGCTGCCACTCCACGCAGTTGATAGCACAGCGCATCTTGTTTATAGCAGTATGAATGTACTTGCATAGAAAGGGAGACTCGTATCCTAGATACCCCGGCCCCATCTGAAAAGCCAAAGATCACACCTTCGCGAGAAAGCTCCTCCGCTACATCTTTCATGTAAGACAAGTGGGCCTTCTGATTCCCAGTCTTGTACAGAGGCCGATGCTGCGTCAACAACATATCTGTCTTGTACTTTATTAACGTCGGATTGTAATCAATCATCCGCCGCAAGTACTTCCTGAACGACAGGCACCTCCTCACTCGTTGCGTTTTGGCATAACTGCTCACTTCTTCGGCTGTCCTCTTTCATCTCGATCAAAGGCATCATCGAAAAGAAAATGCGGGTGGCCGCCTCCCAGCCCGCTCATTCCGGCCCCGCTCTGATGGGGCATGCCGAGGTTCTGCATCTTGTCTGGGCCAGGGCGCCACAACTCACAAAATGACAACCCTACAGGTAAGCAATCCTGTGATTCCAGACACCACCCAATTGAATCCAAGCCCCCTTCGGATGGCAGAAACGGATCTTTTCATGCGACACTGGTTCTCACCAGTACCCCCTCGGAGCAGGCAAGGTACTCGCATAACCATTTTTCCAGGTTCTCCTATTTGTGTAGCTTTTGTGAGGGCCTGCCATGAAAGATTGCCATGAAGAAGTAGTGAAGACGAGACTCCTCCTCACCTCCGCTACACCAGATTCCGTTGGGCCATCGCATAGAGTATCCACCCTTGAAACTCGGGAGTAGACGAAGCTGAACGAGAAACTATTAGTGGACATCTCAGTCACTTGAAACCACAGTGAGCGATAGGTAGTAATCACGAAAATATACGGGCGTGTGGTGTAGTGGTATCACGTCTGCTTTGCATGCAGAAGGCCCCGGGTTCAAACCCCGGCACGTCCACTTTTAGTCGGGCTCTAGCTCATCAAGTTTCAGACAAAATGCCCGGTGACTGTTCTACTAACCGAGATTTCTAGCCCCCATCTCCAACCTTCATGAACAGCGTGTCTTCCTTGTCGATGAGATACTGCAATTTGAAAAGGGTGTCATGGAGTATGTCGGGAAATCTGTCCCAGTCCAGGTCTTGCAGAAATGCGATCAGGATCTCCCTCTGTGGCTGAGACAATACGCACCAACAGTGCGACTAATGTGAGCAGCATTCCACCCCATCTTACAACCTGCTGACTCTCGTGCTCCTCCATATTCAACACTTTTATAGGGCTCTGCTGACAAAACCACACAGCGTATTCACGAAGGAACGTATCAGCACACTCGGCCAGGACTTCACCGTCCTCGGGCGACGATAAATATGCGTCTGAACAGACAGAATGCCCTCGTCCTGATTAGTGCATCAGGTTTCGTTCACAGACATCCGATAGTCCTTTGCGGAGGAAGCTCCAACTATTACCCACTGCTTCCCGTAGCTGGTCACTGACTCCGTCACGGGATGCATAAACATGCAATCTACCGCGAGCCGCAAGCTGATGATCAGCTAACTCTGCGAAACCAGTCGCCTTCTTGAACGACAGCATTGACTCGAACTGCCTCAGCGCCTGAGAAGTGTCCTACAAATATATGCTCGAAAGACGCCGACTCGGGGCTATAACGTCGCAATACTATACTAAACTAAGCAGGAAGCGTCGTTGCAACGGGAGACCGACGAGGCTGTTAGTACGCCGCGATCGCCTTTTAAGCCCTCGGCATCAGATTGTCCAACCGCCTCATACAGCCTACGCCTCGCCTCAGTGTACGACGTTGATGGGAGGAAGTCTTGCTTAAACCACCGGTTCAAGTGGTCTAGTGTAGCTGCAGAATCACCACCGGTTATCTACAGACTGCCTTACTATCGCCGGGCGGAACACGCTATTACCACTCTCTGCATCAGCCCTCCATGCCACAACTGCACAGTTGGAACGTTGAGCACAGATATTGATGCTGCATGCTCCGGCTGCTTTAGTATATCCACCGTCATAATACGGAGCTTGGGATAATTTTCTTCCACTGTCTGACGAAGAGACTGTTGGCACGCTGAGCAACTGACGCCCGATGGTCCGAACGACATCCAGCGGAATATGATAACCCCAAGAAAGTCGTGCGAGCTCCACCACCATGTATAACCTGTATCAGCTGGTGTGTCCTGTTCTTGACATGCTCAGCCGTAGCTATAATCATCACGACGTCTTCTGGGCCCTGGGAGCTTTTTGGATACCGCAGCATCTGCCGGAATTCGCTGGGCGAGGCTGGGGAAGTCACCACAGCGGCATTCCGCCTCAATACACTCCGGAGCATCATTACTCAGACTAAACAGGTTATCCCAGTCCCTTCGAGAATACCGTCCCAGGACTCGAACGAAACGCCATGTTGGGAGAAAAAACCTCGACTCATCGGCGAAACGCATGATTCGTACGACGTATGACGTACTACGGCCGCCCTATAGTTCATCCGCATCATCAGGAAGGATATCATCAACGTCCGAGTTTGTTGCCCGTGAATCACCTGGAGCAACCTCAGATACCTTCGAAGCGCGTATTGTTGGGACTAAGTTCACCCTCTTCCTCTTCATCGTCCTCCTCCCCATCATCCTCCTCTTCCTCGTCCATCTCGTCCAAGTCCTTGTCCGCTGCCTCTTCTAGCTTGCTGCGTACTTCGGCGATGAGGTCCTTTTCCTCTTCAACCTGATACCGCAGATCTAGCCTCAACTACTCACTCCCGAGTCGGGGGCCCCGACACACCCTGGCCGGGTCATTCACAACATCCGCCACGGCGTCATAGTCGCAGTCCGCATCTGGCACGAACAGCCGCCGGTGTGGTAGTCCAAGCGTCCTCCAGCCACATACTATTACCATCCTTGCAGAGGCTAGTTGGGCTGCTGCCCTGAGCATCCCTTTCCTTATCATCAAACACATCATTATCGAGAGCGGCCAGAGTGAGAAGCGCCTAACCGCCAGGATCGCCACCGTGCTAGGATATTATGCGGCTATTCAGAGCACTGTAGCTATACGACCACTGCAGAGCCAAAAACTGCCGCGATTGGCACCTCAGCTGTGGCAGGCTCTGGGGTGCTTCTGATACAGTTGGGGACAAAAAGAGGCTAATTATGACGATGGCACGATTGATAGATAAAGGCGAAGACGACGACACACCGTCCCGGCACCCCACTACTCTGGTATTGCCGAATTCCCAAGCCCAGAACAGGGCCCCACGTCCGTCGCTCGATCGCTCTTCCATCAAATCAGGACGAACGACAGCCTACGAAGGAAAAGCTCGCATGGCTGTGGGATGCGGCCTCAGGGTCCTACAAACTCTCTGAATGAATCCGAGCCTCCTTCGCCCATCGAGATGAGTTGCCAAATCCTGACAGAGAGAGCAATACCGCTGGCAGCCCGCCTGACTACGGCACCCCTACTGAGTCGTGGTAGGAGTGTCCTCCCATTCCCTGGCGGCCAGACAACCCGAGAGCATCACGGCCAGAGTCGTGAGGAGACGGAACATGAGGGAAGAGATGGGAAATCGAGAAAAACTGGAAAATTCGCGCGACGGGTCTATCGATCGCCAGTCCAGAACTCGCCACGGAATAAATTGTAACAAATTCAAGCAGATCCTCGAGGGGAGGAAGTGATACAAATGGTCCGTACAGTGTTACACACAGAAAGCTTCAACTGCTGCTGCTGCTGCTGTCAGCGCTGCCCTACTGGGACGGGCGGGGAGCTCCGTTCCTCAGAGACCGCTGGACATTGTCTTTGCATATAGGGCAGTCCGTGTTACGGCGTAGCCACTCATCAATGCAGGCAGCGTGGAAGACGTGACTGCAGGGCAGAACTCGGAGTGGAGGGTCCGAGGCTGAAGAGGAACCCATAGCAGGCGTTCGAGTCGATCAAACTCCTTCGGGTGAAGTGAACCATACGCAGACTAACCACAAGCACCACCGATTAGTTCAGAGAGCTTTTCAATATTCAATCCCCATAAAAAAACGCCAACAGAGCAATGCTGTGCCACGCTCACAACGGAGGAGCTGATGCAGATCAACTGCGACCTCGGGTTGGAAATAGCAAGACTTGGTCCAATAGTGTCACAAACTAACGAGTAGCTCTAGACGTAATATTACCACCGGGCGAGTGCCCTGACGATACAAACGAAGCGACGACGGCGGCGTGACTACAGGTCGTCAGTCGTACTATTACTGAAGCGGATACTTACGCGAGAAGTCATTGAGACATATCATGCACTGGTCCTGGTTATGCTCTCGCGGTGCAGTTGCCCTGAACAAGCAGCACACTCTACTTCACACGGACACAGGATTCCACCACCCTCCTTCTGCGGAACTGCGTCGTCACGAGCGTCGACGCGGGACTGATGTATTCACTGTTTTCATACTAAACAAACTCATTTCAGTGTAACATTGTCCAAGCCGCCTTTAAGACCCTTCCCGATGTATTACGGTTGAGTTGGAATACGATTAATGGTGGCCTGGTCCAATCCAGATCGACTCGACAGCGTCTCCTGCAGGTCCATCAGCCTCTCGTAGACATCTCCACTGGCCTGCACGCGTGCTGTAATGCAGCAATAGCGAGCGCGAACACTACCATCATGTCCGTGTTCAACAAGAGCATCTGCAGTCCGGGAGGTAGATGCTGCAGCTGCTGGGCCATTTCAGGTGACAGCAAGTTGCGCAGTGTCGGAGTCACACTACCCTCACAGAATATCGTCGTCGACCTGATAGCAAATTAAGAAAAATAGAGCGCCAGCATTCCCTTCGACATTAACAAAAACCCCTATTACCGTCCAACTCGTCTCCGTTCAAAACCACTTGCCGAGGAATACGGCTCAGCTGCTACCACTTTGAACTGGACCTGATGGTCATGAACCGACGAGTCAAATGCCAGTGTGCATACACCCAGCACTACCCCATGATAGTCAAATATGTCGTTCACCGCATAGGTCCGCAAGGGATGAGCTTTGAAGTAAGGCTTGAGGTAGTCGTTCCACAAATCATACTGATAAACTCTGCAACAACAACATTCAGATGTTGATCCCGATCACACGAATTTGCTCACCTGGACAAAGTGTCTTGGAACGGTACTACATGTATTCTGGTAAATTCCTGACTGTTATCAATGTTAACATACATCGTCGTATCAGGTGTCACCACTCCATGGGTACATGGTGGTTCTGAAAAGACCCCAACACTGACAACTAGGAAGCGCAGCTGCCTCCTAGATGTTGCTCCTCGACCGTCATTCGGAGCATATCAGTTTCCGCACGTGGGCCGAGAGTACCACACCATTCTCAACTCCTGTCCAGCATCCCGCTCGGAAACTCCTTTCATTAAAATTCTCAATTGCGGGCGCAGTTGCTATGGCACAGGAGGTGTGCAAGACGATGACCCCATGGCAGAGACTAGATTACAAATCTGACTTTCTTCCTGGGTTTTCCCGCGTAGCCCCATACAACCGCGTGGCTGCCTCCCTCTTTGTACTACCCGCAGCTGCCACAACAAACTTTAGTCCGAAAATGTCCAGCATATGGTTCACATCGAGGATCTCAGTAATTTTATGGGGATGATTATTGAACTGTGACTGGAAGTATGGCGCCACATAGTTACCTAATACAACCCGACGACTGCTGCATCCAGCCCGCCGAGCCAGTGCTACGACCAAATACTACTGAATAAAGTCTCCTCGGAATTGTCCTCGCCATTCTGATCGGTGCATACAAGCTGCAGCTTGGTAAACTTCTCGACAGGAGGTCCTTCAATGAAAAACTCAGTCGGTTCGACAATGATGCCGCCTTCCTTAGGCAGCACAGAGGCAATGATGTATCTGTCGGCCATCAAGCTAAAACCATACGCCGCGTTATCGCACACTACTCTTGTTTGTTTTTCCCTTCCAGAACGTCGTCTACCCGCACCGCCTTCTTTTCCGTCCGCAAAGTCTTCAACACACTGTTCAGCTGATCTGAGACGCCCAAATCCCGTCCGGTGCACCTCTCTTGCCTTACCAAGTGCATCTAGGTTGTTGACCTCGCCTCCCAAAGGGAGTATATGGCACTTCTGCAACGGCTGATCCTCTTCAGTTACTTTCGGCGTGCCTCGATTTGCCGGCGGCGGAGGTGAAGTTGAGGACATCCGATGATGGCTCGGGCCAGATGCCTGACCGAGCATTCAGCATAACCACGACAGCAACAACCGTCTACTCTTGTTATTTGACTAACAGTACCGAATGAACGCCACGAGTTATACATCACTGCGCTTCATCAACCGAATACTTGACCATGCGACATAATTCATCGCGCGAGTCCACCAAGGTGTCCTACACTAGAGCCGCTGTTGCTTTGCACTGCTGCTATTCTGACCAGAGGCGACCCGGTTCCAGTTGCTGCTGCTGTACCCGCAGACGAGGACTGTGCGGCTTCGATATCGGTTGCTTCCGGCTGCGGGCTCCCCTCTGAAGACTTTAAGATCACTCGTGGGAAAACTACGCAGAGATACTACCAGACGACGCGGTACCACCATTAACTGTCGATTGCCTCTGCAACCAACGACGCCGCTGTTCTTCCCGATAAGCTGCTAAATCATTGTCCGCCATAACGAAAAACACGAAGACAACCTTCTCGCAGTGTGCTGTCGCCACGCCTAGCACTACGGTGAAGTAAGTGGTGGATAGCGATGGAGCGATCTGGTAAGCGCAGCCAGTTTCGTTCCCGTTCCGCTGCGATCGCTATTCAGGATCCAACTCGACTAGCAAGTCGACACAACCAGGACACTATTCGGTCAGACGCTGGTACTGAACTAGAGAGCAATCTCAGTACTAAGCAACACAGCTATCGTGCGATCGGTTGGTGCGAAGGGAGATCCTGAGGTGACGCAGTTGATCGGCTCAGCCGCACCTTTCACGTTCCCTACTCGAAGATATCGCTACTAATGAAAGCAACGAGGTTCACAACTATGGAGAGGACTGGTTGAAAAGATCGCACTAGGAAAGTGGCATAGCGACCCACACTATCGTCTTCCCACTTGGTGCCACCACATTCAAGCCAGCTCCCAAGCGACAACCAGAACTACCCTATTAGTATCAACACAACAATGAAAGCATTCCACATTAATCTCCAGATCACCGGAATCTCGAGTGCAATGGTAGTAGCAGTAAGTACTCCCAATACTTCAAGCACTGTCTTTCCATCATTACCAACAGCAGCAGCTTAAGAAACAGCGGCAGCGGCCTGGAGGGGACTGTACTTCCAGGAGGCAGGAAGGCGCTTCTCACGACGGTAGTAACGGGCCAATCTGTAGATCCTTGACTCAACCAGAATAAGGCGGAACTTGGCATCCTTGTCCTTGCGGTTGCGCTCCATGTGCTTGCGGATGGACACGGCCTTCTTCATAAGATGGTAGAGATCCTCGGGCAACTCAGGGGCCAAACCTCTGAGCTTGAGGATACGCAAGATCTTGTTACCGGTGAGGAAGCGGACCTGGGGGACTCCGAAGGAATCACGAAGGGTGACACCGATCTGGGAGGGGGTAAGACCCTTCTTGGCGAGCTTGCAGATGTTCTCAGCGCAATCCTCAGGGGTCATCTTGACCCAACCGGGAGTCCTACGGCGATAGGGCAGGGCACTGGACGAGATGCCCTTACCTCTTCCATACATTCGACCCATGGTGGCGGAGGTGGTGGAGAAATTCGTGGACGGCAACGGCGTAATCGATCACGGTGCAATTTAGCTATTTCTTGCATTTAGGTCAAATTCGCAGTGTTGCACGAAAACGTCACCTTCGACACGGAAATCGATACGAGGTCTAATCGATGCGTTGCGATGCTTCACTGATATGCACGACCATAACACCAAAACCCCTCATCCGCGAAGGCCTCAATGACTTGTTGACGTCGACGGTGTAGTGCATTCTCATCACTGCACGACGTCATTGTGCCGAACTAGAATTCCCTTCCTTCATCGAGCGGGCAGAGCCTACGTGAACTCTACGCAGAGAAATAGGTTGTATTTTTCCATGCTGCCCCGACCTTAGTCTCGTAAACTATCGCCTCGCATCGTGTACGGTATCAGCTACCCGAATCACTCGCCGCAAAACCCGTGCGAACAAATGTTCCTGGGCTAGTTGCAGCGCCCTCCCCCCCGTCGACCCTACTGACAACTCGACACCGTCCATGGCAACTACCGAGTCTGGGACAGCCTTGACCACCGTAAAGGTGAGACCGTTCCCAGCTCAGGGCTCTTCAAAACCTCTCAGGATACCCTCTGTCAACAATAATCCCCTTTCGATACATCAGAGCCTCATCTGCGTCCTTTCACTTGTAACGCAAGCACATGTCATATGGCTGAGACTAGGTGAGCCTGTACCACCGTCAAGGTGAGACCCAACCCAGCTCACTCTTATTATGAAAAACTAATAATAATATCAGTAGCAGCAGCAGTTTAGGTATGCTTGGTGAGGTATTCAGCTACACCTTCAGTACTGGCCTTCATGGCCTCTTGACCGCGATGCCAAGCCACAGGACACACTTGATCGCCGTGGGAATCGGTGAACTCTAACGCATCCAGGATCTGGAGTAAGAGCAGCACTACAGAACAGCCCAGCCGATTCTTCAATTCACATTCACACCAAATTCGCGTTTAAAGCGAAATGTGACACCGCAGTACTCACCCTGAGAACCTCATCCACATTTCTGCCAAGTGGGAGGTCGTTCTTGAGCTCTGATCGAACCTTGCCCTCCTTGTCGATGATGAAGACGCCCCGACAGGCAACACCAGCATCATCCAACAGAACCTACTCCCAATCCACTGTTGCCAATCCGTCAACACACTAGTGGATGGCTACCTGATAGGCCTTGGAAATTTCGTGCTTGTTGTCGCTGATCATAGGGTGATTGATCTGAGTGCCTAGGCCGCCTGCCGTTTTGGCAGTATTCTTCCAAGCCTTGTGAACATCAGCAGAATCCACGGAGCATCCAAGCACCTGACGGAGATCTGTAACTGCATCGTCGAGGGCAAAAACATGCCGTAATGGCAGAACGCCCACTCACCTCGGCCCCTCTCTTCTTGAACTCCTCCAACTTGTTATGAAACTCTATAGTCTCCGTCGCACAGACGAACGTGAAATCACCGGGATAAAAGTACAGCACGAGGTACCTTGAGAGTGACCATCATGAAGCAGCCGTTACTCTTCAGCCCAGGCCTTTCCTACTTCCCCTTGTAGTCCGAGGGATCGATGGTCTTGAAGGTGTTGTCAGGCATGCACGCCTTAGCTGCAAATGCAGGAGCCTGCTTGCCAATCAGAGTACCGAATGATCTGCAGGCCAACGGAGCCGCGAACCTCGCCATAGCGGGCGAGGCCAGACGAACCATAGGGCTGGCCATACGAGCCGCCGATAACGCACTGAACATGTTTTGAGCAAACAAAAATGCCTGACGGTGCGACAACTGAATCAACGAAAGACCAATCCCATCGACCGTGCCGGGTCGGCTATAAAGCAAGATACTCCATGCTAGAGCGAGAAGAAGCGCGAGGCTAAGAAGAATGCCGACACAACCCCTGCCGGGACCCGACAGCGAACACAATTTCTTATCCTTGGCGTGCGCGAGGAAAAAGGCGGAGCGAAGCGCCTCTGTTCCTAGCATTTTGGTCGACAAACACACCGAAAGTACAGAAACGTCCAGAAACACATACCATGCTAGACTGGCTTGCTCTTCAGAGCGTTCTTAGCCTCATAGGTCGCATATCTGAAGGGCCCATGTAGACAGTCCTCAAGTAGAAAACGTGAGAAGCCTAAGTAAGGAGAACCCCACTTCTGAGTCCTTACAGCTGTCCACATGCCGCATCGATAGACCGGCCAAATGAATTCCTAAAGGATGTGGTGATGCCTTCGTTGTTGAGGATGGCTTGGAATTGGTTCCAGTCCTCACAACGCTTGAATGCTGTTGACACATCTCGCGCTTCGTTGTATCTACCGAACACACCTCAGCACTCGTCCATGCTACGCGCTCCCGACTCGGAATCTTGTAGCGCCGAAATCGGTCATAAAGAAGGCCCGTCGACTTACGGCAATAAGTTGACATGGTAAAGGTAGCTAGTCTGCTTCGGTCGGTCCTTTATCAACTGGGCGAGCGCTCGGGCATGTCTGAGGCTGCTCATACGGGGGAGGTGAGTGTGGGGCGATACCTCTCAGTATCGTTGATACCCTTCAGGAGCAAATAAGAGATCCATATCCTCCGACCAGTCCTTTTGATTCGATCATCCAAGACGTCAAATACCTGGATCACGGCATCATCCTACTACCATGGTCAGCCACTTTCCAAATTTTGGACCTTATCGTCACTGAGCGCTTGAAAGAAGGAGCAATACCCCAACAGCGTACTTTGGCGAAGGGATAGACCTTCTGGATCGGCATGATCTTCTCACGCTCCTCTGGGAATGGACTGTGCAAGGAGTATGCCACATTAGCCTGAGAGACAGCCAGGCTCTGCGGCGGAGCTTGTTCGTAGCAGGTAACCTCCGCACCTGTGGGTGTAGTTCAGTGAGCTTCACCAAGCCCGGTATGATCCCGATCGTGGATATGCTCATCCGTCTGGCGGACAGGCCAACAAGCTGAGGATCAGTCAAGACTGATATAGCGTTGAATATCTTAGGGTTGGCCAGGGGCTCTCCCATGCCCATGAATGATACTGAGTCAACGACGTTACCTGAGGGGATAAATGGTTGGTGAGAATACAAAGGGCTCCTCAGATCGGGGGTCGCACGACAGATACGACCATGGTACACTCACCAGTGGCTCGGAACGTCAGGACTTGTCCGACTATTTCATCGACACTGAGTTGCCTCTTCAACCCTAACTTTCCGGTTGCACAGAAGCTGCAGTTGAAAGCGCAACCTGACAAGGTCTGGACTGCTTCTTTACACGAGTAGTGCACAGGAGAGATGGCAATCCATAGGCTTTGTAGTGCACTACATGATACCCAATAATTACTAATTTCCCAACGTGTTGGTTCAAGAACTCATAATAAGGAGCCATTACAAAACCGGACCGCTCGCAGCACCGAATCGTGGAGCCGTTCCCTCTAGAATGACTCGCCCCTATGATGAAAACAGACACGATCAAGGGCCCACCTATCTGACTCGATACGCACAGGCTCGTATGTGAGCGGAAGTCCAATCCAACAGCTTCAATCTTCCCTCCATCCTGTCGGCTCTCGAGAAGGAACTTGTGAGCAAAGTCCGCAGAGCCCCTAGGAGAAAAAGCATGTCGGAGCATAGACTGTGCCCGGAATTTCCGGGCCGGAAGAATCTTGCTCTCAAGTTCCATATGCCACCACGACCATCATCCAACCTACTGCTCGAGGACTCGCAGCGGCGACAGACTTTCTCCGAATCGAGCGCTCAGGACATCTCGCACGCCTTGAGGCACGCGGTTGATGGCGGACGGCGAGCTCACGCCTTTCTTGAACACATCCTGTATAACTAAGCCGATCTGCCATTCCGGGGTTCGCCTGAGGGCAGCGATCTGAACTCCAGGCGTTCAACAGCCTGCACTGGCAGCTATCAAGTCCACTCCTGCCGCGCACCAATCCATGAGCACAGTAGTCCACAACGCAGTAGTCTAGTATTCCGACTTACTCCTTCTCCAAGCACTCTACTATCTCAGTCAATCTTTTAGACCATACCATAGCATGCCTCGGGATATGCTTCGACGGTTGAATTCTCGCCGCCGCGGTGGGCGCCATTTGCTGCGCCTTTACAGCATTCATGAAGATAAACTAACGATAATCCAGCTTACGCTAGCTGGCGAGGCATCGGGCAGGCAACGGGGCTGAGCACGTCTCATCAACACAGTATCCCTATTTGTATCAAATTTCTATACGCCGTCTTCAAAGGCTCAAGTTTCAGTGAAAATTTCCTGAGGGGCGAGAAATTTCATCCGTTAACGTGCAAGTGCCTCCACCACCAACACCTGCTTAGATGACCGACCGCATCGATCGGAACCAAGATGACGTTTCTCTAGTTGAACCGACGGCATGCACACACATGCCACAACGCGAAGGACAAAAAATGTTCTAGCTGGGGAGTTGAACCGGGGCGGTGCAAAATTGAGACCCAAAGTCAAACGTCAGTGTCTACATAGTAGGCATCTATTGCGAGCTGGGGGATAATAAATCTTATTGACCGGAAGGAACACAATGGCTGGTACCAGACTAGAAGGGAATACCTGCTGCTCGCGCTTTCACTCCAATCTTGGGTCGCTAGGCGGGAGCAGCTGATGTAGCAAGAAACCCTCAGCAACCGAAAACTGACTTACAGTCCGTCCTCGTCAAACACAGGCAACTTGAGTTTATATTAAACCAACTCAACTTCATCACGTTTGAGACTCCTACCAGAGTTCACACCATTCAATGATGATAAGCCCAGTCTGCAGAGCCTAGAGCAATACATTCTCATGCACCAACACAGCGGTTTGCTCAAGCGTGTAATGACAAGGGATTTTGGGTACTCCTGCCAACAAGCGGCTTCTGAGGACGCTGGGAGTTTTTCTCACCCTCCACTTCGATATGCCTTTTCATTTCCCTCCCAAACTGTTCGACCGTTTTAGTCTCGGCGTCTCTGAGAAGAGAGCCAGCAATCGAGATTACTGTGTGCGGAAGACGGTCCTCCACCAATGGCCTCCTGGGCTACATACAGTGCGAACAAGGGAGCTAGGACCAACCCACTCGCGTAGGGAGATCCAGTGTGCAGTATCAGCCATGGTATTCTCGATATCATTATTAGCCTTCAACATGGTTTCGTTGGCCCATCTTGTGAGAACAGTGAGCTTGTCAGATAATAGAACCTGCACAGGATATCAAGCGACTTCTGCCAGACCTCGTCGCACTGAACGATGCTCGCAAGCTCTCGGATGGAGCCATGAGGGAACTATTTCAGATGCGTGACATAGCATTCACCAATCTGATTGAGTGATAGCGAGCCAACAAGGAAATTTGCCGGGGCCCGAGTTCCTCAATATTCACCGTGAAGACATGAAACTGCCGTACCTTCTCCCTCAATACAGCTCGTTGGTAATCTATATAAGCTTCTGGCGGCGGCTTGACCTCGAGTTCCTCCTGCGTGGGTTCTGCTTTCTTCTTCTTCGCGCCCTTACCTGCCTTTGGGTCGGGCACAGGCTCCGCCAACTTGCTAGGGTCCTAGACGCAGCGCAGCACTGCGACCCGAGATCGGTCTCAAGTATAGGTCGCTCACCTTCCAAGGTGATAGCAGACCAGGTGCGGCCTCCGAGGCTGTGCGGACGGCATCGGCCAATTTGTCGATGAACGGGAAGGTCCACTCCCCTTGTGCCGGTTGATCATTCTCACCCTCCGAGTTGATATACCTGACCACCCCTTTTTCAGTGGTTCCTCAGTGAGGTGCCCAAGGATTACTTCCGAACCTCGCAGGCCGTCCAGGTGAGTTCCGGCGCCTCGACTACATTCCCCTGTTGTCCGTCGCCGTCGCCACGCGAAGCCTCGTCGATAAAAGCTTCAAACTTTTGCCGGTTCTCTTGGACCTGCAACCGTGGAATGGATAGCTTTAGCGTGCTCCGATTCGCAGCAACCACTAGAGTCCGACTCTTACAGCCTCGTCATCTATTCCCAAAACGTCGATGTCCTGGAGTTGTTCGTCGGCCGATACCTCATGTAGAACAGGACCGCCATGCTCGGTGGGAAGAACGAGAGAATAGGCGTCGCATAGCAACCGACAGACGGCATGGAACCTTGCGTACCTGAGTACATGTTCCAAACAGATATCACGCGCGCGGGCCTCGGGTGTGAAGAAAATTCATAATCACCGAGTATATTCCCGTATACGGTCGCCCAATCACGGACAATCTCCTGTCAGGTCATACAGGAATAGCCTCCCTGCGAGCCACAGAGTAGCACTCCCACCACCCACTCAGCTCGGAATAGTGATTGGATGGCCGCTGCGAGAGTTGTCAACACCCCTTCAGCCCATCTTGAAGCAATGATCTGTCAAAGGCTTCATCTCCAAAGGGACGGGCCTGCAAGTGGCAAGCAATGATGAGCAGCACCTGCTTTCGGATATCTGTGGAAGCTTGGATCTTCTTCCTCACGAACTCTACAACCAGCCGTTGACAGACATCATCCACCTGACCACGACGCCGAAGAATATCGAGTGCTCTAGTCACTGGTTGGTTTAGGAAATGACGAGCCAACCTCAGAGATCCCCATACCCGTGCATGCAGCTCGTTCCTAGTCTCTTCGTTTTCTCGGCACATATCACTATACTCCTCAGTAAAGGCATTGAAGTCGCCCATGAAGGAGTTCACGATGCTCTGTCGTGCGTCTACCATCTCAAGACGTTTGATTATCAACGACCTGTCATGATATGACATCATCCTTTCCTCCGCGGCGCATACCGTATATTAGCAAGGCCCTGCCTCGAGCACTCCTTGCACCGGCGTACCCAGCGGAAGGCCTGAATGATCGATGACGACCGAACATTAGTAAATAAACGCAAGGTAGCGCAAAGGTAATGAAGGGGCCACCTCATATAAGGAAGAACTCACTCTCCTGTACTGCTCATCCAACCCGTTAGGAGCAGTCACCGCGGCTTCCCATTGATCGGCCAGGAAGAGAACACTACAGACATCGACTCCTCTCAGGGCCTCAACCAGCGTGAAGTGATCAGCCGCCTGACAGGCGATAGAACATGAGAGGCTGATCCAATGAACACCCGGCCGGCCAGCGGACCTCTCTAGGGGCGATTTCCTCTTTCGAGGAGACGCCAATCTCGCTCGTAGTAGCATCCTTCGTACGACTGGCCCACAATTCCTGAAAGAAACTTCCACGTCTACCGACGATCATCAACGCGTGGCCAGACCGGACGGGCGAATGTTTACCTCCACAACTCCGCAGAGGTGGTCTAAGACTTCCTCCCGATTACGTGACCCGATTCGCAATGCAGGACGGCCCAACTCGGCGGATGTTCGATCAAGTGCTTCCTCCTTCTCGTCAAAGGCATGATACCTGGCGTAGTAGGCCACTCTCGGAAACAGTCATGGTAGGTGAGAATCACAAATTTGGCAGGATACTGCTAGGGTATGCTGAATCGTGGTAGGGGGAAGTCCGTGCAAGGGAAATGCGACACTTCTGAAGAAAGCAGTAGTGCTCCAAGTACTTCGGTGCGGACCAACCTGTCGTTTGGGGGAAGTCCTTGCAGTCCCGAAACTCGCCGCGAGGGGCTCCTCCTACGAACAACATGCTCATCCGTAAACAACTCCGAGACTCCAGCTGACGGCCAACGTCTTTCTCATTGATTTCAGAAGCGGCCAACAAAATCGATAGGCAAACAACGTCACTCGCCTCTACCAAAGATCCTCACCGGTGATGCGTCGAAGGGCAAGGGTGGTCCTCCCATCGTCCCTGCTGCCGAATCCCCTCCCAGACTATCAATCAGGGTTGCCACTTCCGGAGAGGCTCTTCGGACAGCTTCAGCAACAATTGGCGGAGGGTCGTCCTGCCAAACGCAGCCCACCGATCGACAGATGCTCGCTGGGACGAATCAGCTCAGGTAGAACAAGGTCCTAACTTTTGACTAGGCCACCCGTGACTCGGAAGACTTGGTGTATAATGGCCCATTATTAATGGGAAACGAGGCGGAACGCCACGCCTACATTTCCCTACACTGGCCCACCTACATTTCCCTCTGTTACCTGTATATGAAATACTACGCCCGAGACCTGATCCACCAGCCGACCGAGAGCTCTCCTGCTGAGCTCCTCATTGGGAACATCGATGACCTATTCAGACACAGGGCAGGGGAGTCAGCCATTCCCTACTCGCGCCCGGCCCGGTAGTGCACGACCGCATGACTGTACTCACAACCCTCAGGTCATAGCCGCAGTCCAGTTGAGGATCAATCACGGCTTGCGGGCGGCGAGAGCTCCCAGCCATATCCAGAACTGAGGGAAAGGGACAGGCAAGAGGGAGTGAACGAACGGCCATCGCAGGCTACCTCGATCAAGGGTTCTATCGTGAGTGTCCAAATGCTCGATAGGGACGACTCCGGCAAGACGGCGCGTAAGTAGGGTGAGCTGGCGTTCTGCAGAGAGAGAATCCCGATGACCAGGTGCAGCTAGGCGTACCACTGTTCGGGAAGCCAACGAGGACCCACCCACAAACACCATCATTCGGGCTGGTTGCAGCAGCAGGGTGCTGAAGAACGGAAGAAGGCGTGAGACCCACGAAAATTGAAGACGGCGTGGGACTCTCGAAAAACAAGCGAAGTCGGCCCGCAGTATGGAGATTCGAAACCACCACTACTACACCACTACTCATACAAACTGACGAAGCCCCACCTGAGCTACAGCCGAGTCCCCTCCAAGCTCATCATTAAGCTTGGCGAGAATCATGTCAATATACACATCATCGCTGATGCTACCTAGACGTAGAGTGCAGGACAACCCTTCTGGTCCCCAATGGCCTTCACCTCCTCCGATAAGTTCGTCCAATGCCTTCTGACCACATGCTTTCAGCTCCCCTGAAGAGCCAGCCTCGGTCAACTGTCCACCAAGATGAATGCATTCCGCCACCACCTCGTCCACGTCGACAACAATAACGCTCGGATATCTGCCATGATCATCAAACCGGGGCCGATGAATCCAGCAGTGTGCGGGGCACCTCTCCTTCAGCCCGCGAGCTAGCGTCTTCCTTCCCGAAAGATACTTCCCACCCAGCAGCACTCGAACGCCAGCAGACACTGGTGAGTACTGAGATATAGATCAGCCACATGACAATGCCGCCCAGCATCACACCCGAGAGCTGGTTGTGAGTTATAACTTCAGCCCGCCCTTCGACCCTACTCAGGCATCATGTACGAGCAGGTTCATGCGAGGCTATACTAAGGTCCAGAAGTGATAGTGGCCCCTCTCACTGTGGTATGTTCCTTTAGAAGTTTGTCTGGATGGCGGATTCTGCACAAATATTCAACAGCATCCGCTAGCCACTGGTTAGTCAAGCCGTTGTCAATATCCTCTTCCACGTCCGTCCATAGGGCCGCCCCCACAGGGTCATCACTGAGCCGCTCACCAAATATCTCTGTCAGCGAACTCTTGATTTTCTGAAGCACCGCTCCCATTGTACTACCCCGCTGCCCCACTCCGCACTCACTTCCTTGTTGCGAGATGCGTCTGCTGTAGACAATCGCCACTGTCCTCTACCCTTGATGTAATCATCTACCTCCCTCCGGTCGAGCAGACCGTCGCATCCAGTCGTCATCTGTCCATGTGCCTGCCCAGTACACCACAGCGAAATGCCTACACGCAGACTATATCGATCGGAGTACCTTCATCCTGTCCGACGCTGCCATGAGCACTCCTTCAGGCTGACAATCACCACCGCTGCCACTTCTCATTCCACTTTCCACATCCGGGCCACCCTCCACCGCACTAACATCTGGAGGGCTGATGATAGGATCCAGCGAGAAGATGCCACCAGCCTGCGACAGAGCTGACTGGCAAGTGGTGGGCGAAACCTAGCCGCACCTCCTCCTCGGCTGGACGATGGCCTTCAAGGAACAACCCCTCTACAAAAGCAAGCTTCCAGCCTTGCCAAGTCTCATCGTCCATCAGAGCGTCACCTCCAGCATCAATAACACCTAAAACACTGCCACCTACCATCACAGCTCTTTCCCTCATGTACTACGTCGATGACCAACAGCACTGACAGCCAGACACAGCATCTGCTCCAGGATGCTCTCTGCAGCATCACAAGCCTTACTACTCTCATTAGCCCGAGCCTGCCGCTTGAGAATGCGATACTGCTTTTGATGACTCTAAAGGCCACAGAGAGCCCTTAAAGGGTCGTATACAAGGCAATGACGAGAGCTACGTCAATCCCCAGCTTGAGCTTCCTCAGAGCCTCAGTCACGAGACTCAGCTCTCTCTCATGGAGCCTAGTATTATTCTCCTGCTCGTGCAACTTGATTCTAGCCTGGCGGAGCGAAGCACTCTGCTGCACATATTGTTCATAGGCTAGCATCTTGTCAAACACCTGACGATGAGGTGACGGCTGCGAAGGGTAGATCGCTGAACCCGTTTCCTGAGCTCGTCCTCGGCTCGGCAGTTCCTATGAACTGCACACTCCTCAATACGACGACACCATTGGCCAGTCATACGGCTGGTCTCCTCCTCTTCTATCTGATTGAGCCGAGTGTCCTGCTTGCTGATCGGTGCGCCGAAGCCTACCGCCACCATCAAGTGTCTGCGCCACTCATCGCTTCTTTCGCGCGCAGCGTTTCCAGCTGCCTTGCTACGCTTCATCGCTCCAACGAACGCCCCTGCTTCGGCGAGGTTGCCCGTCCCTGTGGGTCGGAGGTGTGAGACGGTTAAAGGGAAGAGGGCAACCCGAGCTTACTTGAGCCGCCCTTCCCTCGAAGACTCTCAGCCTTCCGAGCGAGCTGACGGTCGAACTCAGCAGCGGACACACTGGAGGACAGGCCGGTGACCTGCAATTCCGTCGGTCAGGTAGAAAAGGGCAGATTCCCACCTCAATCCGTTCCTCCGCGGTATCCAAGGTCGAACCGAGTCGACTCTCGAATTCGCTGATCCCCACAGACATATCCTCAGCAGCTGCCTTCCTCACTCTCATGACTGCTTCTCGAGCTGCTGCCGCTCGAGACTGCACATGAAGTCATTCTCATTGCATAAGACGCTGAACTCCAAAATACAGAACGATGCGCAGTATCGTTCTCTATCGCGCCGTATCGTATCGGACACGGTAACTTTCCCCCCGCCAACGCTCTCTTCCAGGCATCCCGCATCTTCCTGGAGAAAGGCGAGAGAATTTTATTCCCATAACCGTTCTCTTGGAATGTTGCGCCACTACCAAAACCAGTGCTATCCCGATCTGCCCTTCGCCCACCTTCCTGAATCTTGAGTCTTGCTGCTCCTGTTGATGCCGGTCCCGCAGGCTATCTTCCCATCTGCGCTGATGGGCCGCCTCCCACTCAATAGCCTACAACGAATGCGCCATCACACGGCCTCCATTCCAGTCAAACAAGAGTTGTAGACCACTACTGGAATAGAGTTGTTGACTGCATGGGCCACTATACTGCTCCTGTGGGAGAACATCCCTACCCGTTCCTTTTTCCTTCTTTCATATCCTAGAGACGCATCACGGTTCATGAGACGTTTGTGTTCAGCCTCTTGCTCTTCAAGCCTACCAACAGAAGCCCCTCAGAATAGTGGACACCAACTACACTCCACTCATTTCAGGAATACTTGAGTGCGGAGCACGTCCCATTGAGCAGGCACGGCCCGACTCACATCGAGAGTTGTCTAGCTCTCTTTCCAAAGTCCCGCTCATGTTGATTGAACTTCTCCAACTTCCGTGCCAGACGAGCCGCTGCTGCAGACTGTGTCGACATTTGAGAGGGACAGGGTGGTTGACGAAGCCCCGGTACTTCCTAAGCGACGCATGATTCACCTAACCCCAATTCAAGATCCTATTTAACAGCTGAACAAGTATGGGGCATCATTTGAAAAATAAACATCACCATCACTTGCTGGAGACGAAAGCAAACTCAGTCAGACTTGATGTTGCGATATATCGCAAAGACGAACTTGCAAGCTCCCAAGTAGCCCACTGTGCCGCAGAATAATGTCATCCCGAGGCAAATGAACGTGTTAGTGCAAACGTAATACAGCCACTGCGAGATGCCCGACATGTGGGTCGAATGATGGTAATAGTATATCGAATAAAGGGCTATGTAAATACCGATACTCGAGCTACAGAGGAAGCTCATCCACTGCCAACGATAGTCTTCATTATTGAGGAGAAGGTAGACGCACGTGATTGATACACAGACCAGCACCATTGTGAGCAGCCCTAGAATGGCCAGCATGAACCCGTAGACATAGTATATCTTATTGTAGGACCAAAGGCTCGAAAAGACGAAGTACATCTCGATGAAGACGCAGCCGAACGGCACCAAACCTGACAGGGAGTATTATGAGGTGTGTCTGCTAGAAGATGCTCACCTGCGCCTAAGATGAGGCCAGGGATAAAAAATGCGATGCTGGACGGGTATGGGCCTCTTCAGATGATGCACTCGGCAAGGGAAGCTGCGCTCGGCGGCCGAGCGTCTCCCCCACAGGGTTCCAATCATATGCAGTGGTACGCAGACCTGATGCAGTGCCGAGGGATCCGTAAAAAGTGAGATTCACAGGGCACAGCGTGTTCCCCAAAAGACATAGCGAAAGCTGTCTTAACGAAGCGCAGTCTTCGTCCCTCCGCCCCGAGCACGGGCATCAAGATTTTCTTCGTCCTTGGATTGATTCCATAGAGCTCGGCAGTCACAGTGATGCTACTTCATTTCCGAAAACCACATTCCCCCTGACCAGCCGTGAACTTACCGCAAGGAAGACCATGAGTAGCAGGAGTATGGTCTTGAAGGGCATAGCGTAGGTGAGGCCTTTGATCCATGCTGTGGTATTCACAATCATGAACATGAGGCAGAGGACGGCCGGCAGGAAAAGCACTTGGTACACCATCGCCTTCTTCCACGTCTTGCCACCGAACTGCCGGTATCTAAGTTTGGGACGACAGCTCGGCGCCCGCTGGCGACAGCCGATATAGAACACTTACAGCCGTCCTCCAGCATACCCCGCCAACATCGTAGTCAGCACGTACATGAGAACGGCGGAGGCTCTGGTCGTGCCTCGTTGGCGATAATACCTAAAGAGCAAATATGCCGCGCATGACCGGATGGCTGCTGTGGGGCTTACGTGTTGGTGATGGCTAGTACGAGCACACATGCAACCGTTGCCGCAATGTGAACGCCTGTACTGACCAAGACGGAGAGCTGCATCAGGTGGGGCGGACGACGGAACACATCCCCATGCACTTGCTTCCAGCCCGAGTCATCAGCTGAGACAGAACAGCGGTTCAACTGGTAAACTCTCCTCCCTCGCCCCCAATTCGCAGTCATCCACCTATGTACGAATTTTTATTTCTCTCGAAAACCTCCGGCGAGTAGAGTTCTCAATGCAGCAAAAAGAAAGTTACGGAGACCCTCAGTCTTCTTTCACTGATAAACTATCACTCAATTTCGTATTGAGATTGATTACAGGTATCTGCTGAGGCATCACCAGACCGCAAATCTCATCGTAACGAGGTTGATGACGGCCCTCGTACACAGTAGTTAGATTCCCAATTGCTGTGTACGGGATGAGCCGGGGAGGCCATCGCGATGGAAGATGCCTACCAGCACGGTCTATGTTCTCGAGTTCCTCTTGCTCCGTCATAGTATACTTAGTGAAATCCCTACGTAATGTCTTCATAAGGATGATGGTCACAACAGCAATAAGGAAGAGGCAGAGCATGAAGGAATTGACTATAGAGAACCAGTGGACCTGAGTACATCAGGACGCCGATCAGAGCCTTCACGGTCACTAAGGGAACGTAGTTGGTTACGACTCCGTTATGGTGGTTACCTTATGTTCGAAGAAGTTAGTCTCCAAGTACTTATCAAATCGAGCGGAGTAAGCCTTGTCAGTATCCTGCCACTCGACAGAGTACGTAAACTGCAACAGTGTGCCCTCCACGACCGGCATAGGGTTGCCAGGGACCACATCGACACTGATAACCTGACCAGATACCGCCCTTGCCAGCAACAACAACGATGATACACTCTGCTCAAATCCCAGTATTTTTCCCCAGCGATTTAGTCCTCGTTGCATACAAATATCGGAGGCCCTTGACAAGACTCCCTCTCGAGCACCACGGGGAAGATTTGGCGGAGAAGCATTTTTCATCCAGTCTTCCAGAATCAGCGGTTACGACCAGGGACTCCTAGGCTACACCAATGAAAGCCCTTACCTGCCCGCCGTTCTTTTGAATGACAAATTCTCGCTTCGTGTATATCGTCTCTGGACGATGACTCACTAACAACAAAATCGACGTCACAACACAGGGAGGAGCACTACTCAGGTACCTCCACTTCCCTCGAGCAAGGCTTCAGCACCACTCCCCGGCTGACCAACGAACGCCCAAAGCGGCAAATCATCGATGTACATTTCGTACCTGCCAACGACAGGGAACTCGTGTACACCCAAGCTGGGAGGAACTTCAGAGCTCAGTGATGCTAGTTCTCCAGAAGCAGGGGTATCACCAGTAGTTATCCTTGATGGCCCTCTTCAATAGAGCAGCCTTCTCTTTAGTCAATACCATGTTACATGTTGGGCTCTCGGCTAAGTTCTCTGAGAGAAAGGTTGCCGACCTACGAAAAGTCGCGCGCCACGAAATTGAACTTACTGCCGAATTTGATCTCTAAGAAGGGATTCTCCACAAAATCGTGCCCTTCGAGCTCCTCTCCAATACTGAGGTCCCCCTTGTTGCTTTCTTTATCATCACCCACCTCACATAACCCCAGCTTCGTGTAAGGGTAGGTCTCATGCGGATTGTTATACGGACCAACTGAAACACCATGCTCACGATACGAGACGAAGAGAATAAGAAGGGGACCGGGCACATGTTCGAAATGGCTATGCAAGACCCGATAGGTCACAAAGCATGCCTATTGCCCCCCTCTCACCCTTGTCCATCCATACTATGATCTCCGCTCCATTAGCATACTCAGCCTCTTCACCCACACTCAACGTCACTGATATTGCCAGAAGCAGCACCAGGGTGAGCAAAGAGCGACAGGATGGCAGTCTTATCCTGGACTCAGGAGCCATCGCCTTGCACTGTGTCCGAGAACCGAAAGACTATCGCGGAATATACAGTAACCTCACAACTCGGCAGGACCCAACAATATGAGAACTTCGCGAGCCCCTGGTTCCGAAGCCGAGGTGCATGTGACGGACCAGACTCCTACTACTACCGCGGCCACCCTGATTGATCAGGCAACTACCACGCAAGGCGTATAAGCTGTAACACGGACTAAGCCTTCAATGCAGTAGCATGCGTATTAGTTCCTTTAGACTCTACATCACTTATACGGTCACCATAGATTGACACAGGTCGCGGGTGTCCAGTTTGGGCTCGCGCAGGATCATACGGCCGCTCAGAGAAGCACGCGCGGCCTCCGCCTGGCGGCCATCTGTGGCTTCTTATGGCCCGCATTAAGCAATGGTAATGACGTGGTACCCCATCTGAACCGAAAAGACATCCTTGTATCGACCAGCTCCATTCACCCAGTGTTCGATGTGATCGGATCTCACTCAGCGCCCACACCGATGTTGTCCTCCTGAGCACAGTCATCGTCATACCCGGTGAGGCCAAGGGCTGCTTCCAGGACCTGCCGCCCGCGCCGAGCTCGCTCCCTAGATCGTTTCTGACCATCGCCGAGTCCACCAACAAGCACGGTCGGCGAAGCTTACATGCTTATGCTGCTTCTCAAGCGAAGTGAGTTCTAAGGACTTCTCCACATCCTTCTTGGTCCTCTTCCTCCCTGCCCCCACCCTCAGCGAATCCCCCGAAAGCAGAGTCCCCCAGCTGAATACCACGGCGAGAGTAGAACCAGACGAGCGAAGATCAGCTACCTGCCGCAGTTGGAAGTCTAAGGAGCCTCTCAGGTGCTTTAAGTGGGGATCCTCGTCCGGGGCAAGGACCTCAGCGGGTGTCTCGAAGACGGCAGCCGAGTAGGTGAGCACCTCCTGCCGCTGTGCTATCTGCCGCAGCAACCGTTGCCCTTCGACAAAACGCTTGAACATCAGCCTGAATAAGCCAGCCAGAGCATACTGCCGATAGATAGTGAGAGGGCGGCGTCCTCACTGGTCGACTCTCAACGAAAGAAGGCCCCTCCGGCGCTCGCCCAGCAGCACACATCCCCTCCCTACCCGTCATCACAAGGCTGCCACCCGTCAGCGCTCTTCTGTCCTTTTGCAACGCTCTTGAGTTCCTTCGGAGGCCAGGAATAATTGCCGTGATCAGTGGTACCCAGCACAGCATCCACCTCCGACACAGGTTGTTCTCCTCTGAGCCGACAGAATCACACCCTCATGGCTCAGCCAGATTCCCCCACCTCCTCCCCTCGATGATTCTGGCAATCTCAGCTGGAGTGCCGCGATACACCAGCCTCTGCTGACGGAGCACCTGCCACTCAGGATGGTAAGAGGCCCCTCCCTCAGCTCCGATGGCTACCTCCATCGCTTCTTCCCCTATCACATGATCAATATCCAGCTTTAGGTCCTCCAATCGTTCCACTCGTTCGAAGGCGTCCCGATACAGCCGCCGGAATACAGCCCTCGTGACCGGGCAGCCTTCTCTCGCGGGGCACGAGACCTCCGCAGACGAATGCTTCAGACGTCGACGACGGGCGCTCCTCGGATCACCTGCAGCCACTGTTTCCAACCATCGCAGGTACAACCGTATTCATCAGCAAAACGCTCGACAAGCCTCAGCATTGCAGTACCGGATTGCTCCATCAAAGTGCTCTCCCTTCTCCCCAACTGCCCGAACCTCTCCCCCCTCTTCACAACCCTACTACGATGAAAGCTCCTACAGTAACGAAAAGTAGGCTGCCTCTTACCCCATGGAAGCACCCAACCCATGTGCCCCCAAGGGCATCTTCCAACTCAGCGACGCGCTGCCGTAGGGTTTTCACCTACAACAAAGGCACATTCGGAGCACTGGGGACCCAAGCTCCCTTTCGTTGCTGCCGCGCCTACCTCGTCAGGCTCCGAGCCTGCGGTTGCACAACCTGTTCGTGTACAGCCTGCCTCGGTCTCTCCTCGGAGCAACATCATATGACTTGCGCTCATCTGAAGAACGTCACCTGAGCATGCTCGAGGAAACGAGAGAGCCCGTGCCCACACAAGTCTGGCATGCAGCCGAGTGCACACGATCCCCTTTCTCCCTTGCCCTCTCCTGAAGCATAGATAACTCCGCCAAGACGCCCGAGGAGGAAATAGCTACCCTGGCCTGTCCCAGCTCCGCCTGAGCCTCCTCAAGCGCTGTCCGAGCATCGGCGGCTTCTCTACGAGCAGCGGTGATGTCAGCCTCCAGACTAGCGATCCTTTTCTGGTCCTCCTGACCGGAGCGTTGGGAACGACGTGGTCGAATAGCTTACCTTCCGCCGCGGCAACTTCGACAGAATATGCTCCACTCTGTCACGTACGACTATCCTTATTGTTTCTTTTTCCCTCTCGGCCATGCCGCCAGTCAGATCTACAGCCCAATCACAATATCACATCAGTTCACTCACATGCAGGAGCCCACCATACCGAAAAACATTGTTCCATCGTCGTCCTCCGCTTCGGTAACAATTTTCTCTTCGTCCCCTCCCCCTAGAGCTTGGACCACATCGTCGTCCAGTGTTCGCTGCCGCCCTCTCAAAGAGGTCACCTCCTACAGCACACTTGCTCTCATTTTCTCACCAGATCAATCACAGTAGAAGAGTGCCGAAGCGGGTCGTCAGAACGCATAGAACTACCAGCCCATTAGACACCGAGCACACTCAGTGTCACGAGAACTGCCTTATTTCGGCCAAATGCCCACGGGGAGAAGAAGTGAGGTACCTCCGATAGGAGGCGAGACCAACTGCTACCTTCATGTAGTTCACACGCTGCGCTTCAATCTTTTCGTTGAGCTCCCGGATAGTCCGCTGTGCATGCAACAAATCCTGTTGACTCTGGTGGAAGCGCGCCTGCAAAAGGGCGACAACCCTTGCAATAGAGATCCTCAATTACACGCCCTTACCCAGCACGCCTGCAACAATTGGGACTCGAGCTCGGTTAGGACTGCCCTGACTCGAGTCATCTGGAAGGACAATCATCGAAGCCGCTGAGTCATCTCCCAAATCAGCAACCCATCCTGCCACGTGTAGAGCACCCTCACTCACTGTGTCCTCGGATGAGCGTCTCTTGGCAGCAGCATGATCAGCCGGGCCCTCGGAGTTATCCGTAGACTTGTCTGGATCAGCCTAAGAACAATAGACCCCTCACGCGACTACAAATGTCCTACCCATAGCGCCCCATTACTTTGAAGACACGCATAGTTTGGAAGAGCGCCACGGACACAGCATGTACTACAACCTCTCCTGCCCTCATAGACCTCATGAAATCATCTCTAGCCGCATCTTCCTCGTCCTAGCAAGCGCCATCGCAACCTTGAGCTCATCTCCTGACCTACCCGTCTGGTCGAGGTCGATGTTGCGCCGTGAACCGAATGCCTGCGATTGATCGTTCTAAGTCTACTCCACCCTCCTGATGACATTACAGCAATACATCTGCATCACCCTATTAACGGGCCACGGGATGAACCAACTCAAGACGTATAAGGTGGTAAACGTTATTACTACAGTACCAGTAGGAAAGGTGACGGAGATAGGGAAACACTTTACAGCTCTTCGGCCTATACCTCATCATCTTGCAGGAGCATGTTGGGAATGCCCTTAGTGATGGGGTAGATTCTATCGCACTTCGGGCACTTGAGATCAGCCTCCAAAATGTGATAGTCTATTATTACGTCGTGGACAGCCTGGACGGAGTACCATTCGTTCACCGCAACAAGGACGATGCTCTCACAGGTACTACCTTGAGGAAGTTTTCGTCATCCTTATCGCTTTCCGTGTAGCTAGGCGGCAGGGACTGTGTGAGCCCTTGGCACTGCGGCAGAGTAGCCACCAGAGCATCCCATTCAAGCTTGTCCAGCATATGTCGAATAAAGTCCGGGTTGAAGTCTGACTCTTCCACCTTGAATGCTGGACGCTCCTACACAACCCGAAATCACCCTAGCTTTGCCAGTGCCCGGCTACTACTTGCTCAGCCTCTGGTGAGCTCTCGTCCTCGGAGTCCCTCATCCCAACGTCCTGCTGCTGTTCCTTGGGGCATATACGAAGTGGATAGCCTCCCGAGCACTGCTTCCTATTGCACATCATTAGATTGTGTGTGAGCAGCCGCATGGTGTGGAGAAAAGGAGAACCAATCCAACTAAATAATAAACATACTTCACGGTACAGTCGAGGGCACAGACATCTCCCACATGTCCATCATGCACGATACGGCACTGAGTGGATCGATCAATATGGCGTTCGCTTTTAACGTCGCGTCCCGTCCGTTCGGACGAATCGTGAGAGGAACGAGGCTGTAATAACTCTGCTGCACTGTTCATTCTCGTAATGAAGGGGTCGATACACCTACTACCACTGACTGAATGGACAGTGATTGTCACTGGCGGGTGTAAAAATTGTGCGCTCATTCTACACCCACGACGCGAGACCATATCCTGATACCGTTCCTGTCAGTCCTGTATTGAACGGGATCATCTATCGTCTTTTCTCTGACAAAATGGCATCCCTTCTCGTGAAACCGTTCCAAACGATGGATCTAAAAACCCTACTGAAGATATCCCGTCCAGGACTATGGCTAGTTTACGTATGGCTCTACATGTGGCCCACCGGTGGTCATGGTGAGCTTGCTGGGAGCTTCAAGTTCTGGCTAGGACTGGTCTATTGTATCCTACCTCTCAACCTCATGGTCTATGGTATGAACGATATGGCAGACTTAGACGTGGACGCTATAAACGACCGGAAGAACAACTACATGTACGGTGCTAAGGCGACCAAACAGCAGTTATCGGAGGTCCCCAGCATAATCATGCTCACCAACGGCTTGCCAATCATATTGATGGCCGCTCTGACCGGCGAATGGGTCTGGTATATTACGTGGTTGTTGTTGGCATTATTGGTGAATGTGGCGTACAACAGGCGGCCTCTCATCCTCTCTAGGAGAGGGCCGTGGGAGCTGCCTTGCATGGCTGCTGGCAACTTTCTCGTTCCAATCCTCAGCTGCAAACTCAACAACCTACCCTTGCCGCCTCTCGGTAAGCTCGGCGCGGAAGTTGGCTCTTCCACATCTTCATTATAGGTTCTTGGCTCTTCCACTTGTGCATGCTGTGGCGAACTCATATATGGTTTGAGATCATGGATATGTATGATGATGCTAAGACGGACAAGAGGACGCTTGCTGTCAAAGTTGGCCACAGTTGGTCTTGCGTATTGGTCCTCACTCTCACATCAGCAGGAGGCAGCGGTAGTAACTGGGCGAGATCAGGCGGGTCGGGTGTACTCCTTGAATGCTGCTAAGTATGTCTACACATTCTGTGCGTGATTGGACGTAGGGTTCTTCAACCTGTGGAGCCTCATCGTTGATGCTGTAGACCGCGCCTGGAATATTGCTGACATTTCGTGTGGTAACCTTCTTGGAGTGAATAAGCGAGGGGCTCGCGGTCCCCCTACGACGTATCTTGGACCATTTAAAGGCCGTCAACGGGATGGGAAGTTCATGGAGGCACTAGGTCATGCTCATACCACAATCCCGAGGAATCCCCAAGTCTCTTGCTGCTGACTAACTCGGCTCGGCTTCTGTAGTCACTAGATCGATATTGCTCGCAGTGATACTACTCGGGAGGAATACACATGCCGTAGTAACGGAGTTTATCGCGTGTGGTTCCAGCATGCCGCCACAGTAAGAGGTAAATCAACAAAATTTGTACCCAGCTTCACACTCCTCTCATCTCCTCCTTCACACCCCACTTGGTTGAAAGTTGTGGCTATTTGTTATGACGTTAGTCCAACAGTCTCCGAATATCTTCGCGCCTAAATATGGCTCGAAGCCAGGACGACAGAAGTGCCGCTAATATCATGAATCCTCGTCTTCTGGCCACTTCACCGCGCGTGCTTCTCAGGTGGCCTACTACATGTTGCATTGCATCCCACTGGCGCTCTTCTCGCTCTCCGGCGTTGTCATATTCCTGTGCGTAGAAGTACTGCCGATACCGGAGTCTCTCATCCCGCAGGATAAGACATCGAAGAAGATGATGAGCAATGTCCAGAGTTTGGGAGGGATACTCCTCCTCTTCTACGTCTGGAGCAGTGGCGTTTTTGTTCGCAGCAACAACTGATTCAGTTTCGAATAACCACAGATTTATTATCAACGGCTCACTTTCAGAAAATCTTGTGTTAATCCAGTAGTTCTGCCAGGGGCGTCGAATTTACCGTTGGACGCGTGAACAAGATCTTGATTCTTATCATACGGGAACAGCATTGCCTTCAAATCATGGCATCAGCAGCGACGGAGGCAATAGAATCCAGGCTCAGCGGCTACTGAGGAGCGGAGTGGGCTCGTTCTGACTCGAGCTCTGAAGGCCAGTGTCAGCTATCGCGTTGAGATTGAACGGACTCTGAAGCTCGCCAGAGTATTAATAACCACACCGGCTGGTTTTGATATTGATGATGCTGATGTGAAGGTGATAGCATCATTAATAACACCTCCATGACTCTCTTTAAATAGGTTAAGTTCAGCAGCGGAGTCCTGAGCATATCGCTATCTCCTTCTATCGAGGAGTTAGTTATTGACTTCGGACGGGGTAGCTGCCTATCGGCTGTTAAAGGCCTCACCATAAGCCGAGACAAAGCGACGATGACTCTGCCGATAGCCTTCACAAAGATTGGAACTGCCAGACTCTTACCAAAGTAACACCTCTGCCTCTGCCAGCGCTATAGGGTCACGGTTCCTAGGCGCCCTCGTGGAGGACTGGTCGAAGCCTCCTCTCGCCACGGCCATCTTGACGTGTGCTTCTTGCGGTGCGGAGCTGGTTGATGTTGGGAGTCTGCAGGTATGCGCAGTCCCTAGTGTCGTTTGGCAGGTGAGCTCAGCAACTTGAAATGATTCGATTATTTTTGCCTGTCTCTATCAGTTGGGATCGGAGATAAAAGCTTGCGAGGAGTGTGGACCTCTCCTCGCCGAGTGTGAGCGGGATGACTGCCACCACACTGGCATGCGGCAATCTGTTACCGAAACTGAAATCTGGACCCGCCTCCAGGGCCGCCTTTTTGTATCCGAAACGACTGTAATGCTCCACGAGTCCCACCTGCTTCTATCAGCCTGCAGCTGCTGTGGGAAATCAACCATCCCCAGCACTCGAGAGGCTGCGACTTCCATCGGTTTGTGTGCCGACAGCATCAGCGATTTCGATGATGACGGCGGGTCATATGTTGTGATTCCCAAGCTATGCCTTGAGGAGCCGATACGCGGTTACTCCAGAGCCTCCTTAGCCAGCCAGATGCTTCCCGAGCCGATGATATGGTTCGTATTAGAAGTGGCTGACGAGACTCTTGGCCCTATGGTGGTGCTATCGAGGGACCTGGTCGTCTTGGACTGCCTTGGGGTGGCCACCAGAGCCGCTAAGATCATGCTGCGAGATGACCGGCCGAAGGACAAGGGTAAGCTGGTACAGGTATCCCTAGAACCAGCAGAGGCAGTGGCCCTCCGAGGGAAGCCTGGATGCAGAGCAAAGCACTCGTCCAGCAGGGTACATGGGTGGGTACCATACCCGTCACGCCAAAGCTTGTAGACTGACGTACCATCTTTTACTGTAAACGTTTCAATGACAACCTAGTTCGTGCTGGAGTTCCTCAGTTGGTCAAACTTCTGTGAGTAAATCCACGTCCCTAGGGACTGGAAGAAGAATAACAGAGATAGCCATACGGTCTTTAGACAGTTTTGGCTCCGGACGATGGCTGCGGATCGTCGCGTCACTTTCGTCATCAACGGCAGCACTATCGCCTCTCCATCGTCTCCCTCATCTTCGCCTTCTCCTCCTCCTCCTCCCTCTAATGAAGAGGGTCTGCTGTCGACCGGGCCTGTTGAGCCGGGGGCTCGAGTGGACCCCCCAAGGCGTCCGCGCCCAGTGCGGAAGAAGGAGCCGTCCTGCTGGCGGGCTGTTCCCCCTATCACGGGATACAGAAGGATAATCATAGACATTCTCAATGGACTCGTTTTCCTCTTCTCTATTATAATGTTCTACGCGGCCATGGGTAGGAGGGTCAAACCCTTGTCGACACTGATAGCCCGCAGCATCCTTCCTCAGGCAGCCTTGCCCACATGGACGTCGAAGACCTCAAAATTGATCCTTTCATGTACCTCGCTGTGCTCGCCTCGTTGGTATCACTTTTCGTATCTGTTCTTGGCTGTCAAACTCCGAGGCGTCGCAAGCCGCTCAGGTTAACACTCTACATCACCTTCATGGTGCGTCCCCCTACTCTCAGCATCTCTATGGCCCTCTCTCTCCGTAGGTTGCAACGGCGGTATGCTTCTTAGCGAGCGCCATTGAGATCTCTCAGTAATGAAGTTGCACTCGTATCGGTATGGTTCATGATTGACTCAGATTTCGGGCTGTTGTCCAAGATGTCGCCAACCATGACGTTAATTATTACGACCATCATACGGATGCCGCAGCGCACGACTACCTCGATCGGTAGCACGCTGTCGCTACATCCTGAAAGGACTTCAATGACACCACATGGCAGATACCAGCAGGGCTTCATGAGTCTTTGGGAGCTCGGCGAGTGTGTTGGGGGAGGTTGCCGCACCTCCAACTGCTCGGAGGAGCCTCTAGAGTTTCAGCCAGTCTCTTGTGAGGAAACCTAGTCCATCACCGCTCCTCTGATCGCTGGGCTTCTCCCTCAGGCCCAATGGATACGAACTTGCAGAAGTATCTCGAAGGCTTATTCGTAACGGCCGATGAAGAGCTCACTGACGAGTAGTTCCTCACCACGATGTGTTTGATCCTAGTTCTAGCCTAGGCTCGTGTTGGAATGCCGGCAGTGGCTCATCGCTCAAGGCCAGGAGCCTATCCGTCCCCCAGATGCGGACCCAGTGGCTGACCCCTATGGTACTCAGGCCGACTGTCATGAGAGGCAACGGTGACTCCCGTCTCTTCAGGCAATGTGAACTCGTGGTGCCGAGTCCGGAATACTGTGGCTGAGTCACCCCTGGGAAGCATCACTGCATGCATTTGGCTGGTGAGCTTCACTCCGCATAATAGAGTGGATATCTCTTCCCTGCTTCAGGCTGGCCTGTTGGCCATCTTGCAAGTCCTAGCGTTGACAGCGGTCGTAGTCGTTGAACTAACAGACCGGATGAGACTCGTCGATCTTCTTAACAAAGTAGGGACGCCCCCGCTATCCTTTGCAGTCCGACACCTCCCTCAGGGAGCGCGGCAAGTCCGCTTGAGAGTCAATAAACAAACCCAAGAAGCTGCCGAGCTGGTCTGAGGGAACATATTTCGTTGACAATGGCCCTTCCTGGGGTCCGTCGAAGTCTGGAGTCGAGACTGAGTGAATTAAATGTGTCGACTCTCAATCGGAATGAATACAGTATTTTTGGTTGTCCCGCCAGTTCCAAGTTCATTCCAGTTTTTTCAAGAAAGTCCCCTGACACTCGGGGAAGGTCGCCCTCTGATTATCATCAGTTTCCATATCTTTAAAGTTTTGCTTTATTCGACTCATTGCGAGAAGGCTTCGTCCGTTGGAACTGCTAGCGCCGTTACAACGTCGGCCGACCGGGAGCACACAGTAACCGTGGGGCAGTGCGCACAACTGAGGATAATGGTTTTTGGCCCCGTTCTTGGTTGGTTTCTGCTCCGGCCGACTCGGAATGCGTCGTTCGGACCGGACACTTCAGCTATCTCTTCGTTTCACTCTTTCTGCCTTCGCCCTCTCAGAAGTCGTGGCTTTTGGCATCGCACGCTTTCTGGACGTCCTCTCTTCTCGGAGGTCTTTCCTCTGCTCGGCCGGAGTGGGTTCAGGCTCGCTTAACTGACCCACAGCATCCGACTCCGAAGCCTCTAGCGAGTCGAACATTCTCTTTCACCACGCGATGTAGATCTTTTAACTTGTGGAACACTGGCATTTTACACAAGGCGGATCCAATTGCAGTGAACACGGCAATTGTGGATAGAGTATCGGCTATACTTCTCGGATGATGGATTGCGCATCACGGCTGGCTCCTGCTTCCAGCCAATCTCAGGTGTGCGCCGATAGAGGTGAGAGCCAAGGTTCAGGGGCCGGCAAGATGCCTCACCCAAGGACTCCCTAAGTTTTGCGGAATGGAACCTCTGGCGTTTGCAGTCTGCATGCTTCTGGTCTACTCGACGCATCACTACAACGTCGGATGCAGATAGCATGATTTTTACTATACTCGATCCTCATCCTATTCGGAGCGCACTATCGCCTGCTCTGAATGTGGTCAATGAATTGGCGCCGAAAACCTCTTCTGTATGCGCCTTGTCGAATGGTTTAGGGGATAAGAATAACGTCCTCAAAACCCACAACGAAGTCACGAACTGTCCAAACAATGGGTGAGAGAGCGGCGGACAGACCGCGACCCGAGCTGGTGGCCATACTTGGTGGGTGGTGACTTACGGGTGGCGATGTCACTGGCCGCTGATTGGGCCAGACGCCCACCCTGACGATTTGAGCTGGCAGCTTCTGTGGTCCCCACTGTGGACTCCACAGGCTGCGGAGGTGAACAGCTGAGCAGAGGCGTCGAACTACTCCCAAGTCAACTGATCGACAGTTGCGCGTCTCGCTGTGCGGGAGACGGCGCTGGTCCAAACAGTGGCTAAGCTTGAAAGGGAGCCCTGTGACGTCGAATATCGATTTGGCCCTACCGGCCAAGACGATCACAGCGATCTCAAAATAGTGACTCGCTCTGGCAATGTCTGCTGTGACGAGCCCCTAGTAGTTCGCCTTTCTGCCACCGGGCTGCTGAGTACAGTCAGAGCCTCTTAGGCTTGCGTGCTGCAAAGTCTGCACGTGCCAGTGGCACGGTGCCACATACTAAGCGGCGGCGGCTTCGAGTACTCGACGGATCACAGCTCCCTGCTGCTGACCGGTCACAGGTTGGCAGCTTCTGGGAGCGTCTTCGAGCGAAACGAGGACATGCGAAGAGAAGTATCCCGGGTGGGTGCGGGATGGAAAAAAATCGAGTGCCGAGGAACCGTTCCTGAGGGCGCCGCTACCGATAGCTTGTATCGCCGACCCGAGCGTTTTGTAGTAATGAGCACTAGGCGCGCGAGTTGTCAGTGACAACTTGTCACGATTGTGTTCCCCCGCGCAAGGTTCGGGGGAACTGAACCCGAGCATCCTGACTTCTGTGGATTTCGACCGGTTGATAGTCCGGCACAACGCAGCCTCCGGGTGCGCCTTGCCTTCCTATCAGCCTTGCACATAGTCTGTGCGTGTTCGAAAAAATTGGAAAAATCCTGCTCAGGGCACAACACTGCTCATTGCTCATACACAACAATTCAGCTTGCCGCCAAAAGATATGCGAGTGTTTGCCCGAGTGGTTAATGGGGAGGACTTGAAATCCACTGGACGCGGTCCGCGTGGGTTCGAACCCCGTTGCACTCATCGTAGAAGCATCGTATAGCCTTCTGTCGGCAACCATGGTGATATTTTCCTTTATGCATCTCCACAACGTCAGATGGTCATACTACACTCGATGCGTCAACCCAACTTTAGGTGCCTGTAGCAATATACAGTGTGTTCGATTTTGATAGTCCAAAACGAAAAAAGCGCATATCTTCTCGAATACTGAGGATTTACCAACCAAACTTTCGTACTATGAGGCTGAGTAGAGTTGAAATCTGACTAGATATTTTTTGACAACATATCGATCACCGTTTCACTTCTAGGGCGCGCGCGAGTGATACACCCATCGCGTGCTGTCCCATTTTGATAGTCCTAGTTGACTTTTTCCCACCATGGGTCGCGGAAAACTCCTCTCAACTGAAGAGCGTGCGGAGATCGTGCGTCTCCTCGCCTAGGGGAGCCCAAAAGCGAGATCGCGGAGAAAGTGGGCCGTTGCGAGCGGACTATCACAAGGTATCTGTCGAACCCTTCCCATCAATACTCCCGCCCCAGAGGACCCTACCGGAACTCAGTCACCGAACGCGAAAAGAGAAGCCTGAAAAGAGCAATGGCTAAGAACCCGCTCAGTACTAGCAGGGAGATCTTTCAGGAGGCCGGAGTCCGGGAACGGGCTAGATCTACCAGGTGTGCCGCTCTCAATAAGGTTGGGAAGGTGAGAAAATTCCAACGTGCCGATACCTTAGCAGGTGTTAGCTTGTCGACGATGCTCCTCACAGTCGGTGTGTATCCGAATTGTTCGGGAAAAGCCTGTCTAAGGCTTATCTGGCACAAGTATTGGCACGAGTGTTTGCCCGAGTGGTTAAGGGGGTGGACTTAAGATCCACTGGACGCGGTCTGCGTGGGCTCGAACCCCACAGCACTCATAGTCAGGACATCCTGTAGCCTTCTGACGGCAACAATGCTTGTCCTAGAGTGTAGAAAGCAGCCAACGAACAAATACTGGAACCGAGAATCGAACTCGGGACCTACTGCGTGTTAGGCAGTCGTCATAACCAACTAGACCATTCCAGCGATTCGCTAATGTTCCGAGTTCGATCCTGGGAACGATACAGTCTCACTCTATAAACGGCTGTCGTCGAGAAAGCAGTGGGAACGAGGATCGAGCTCGGGACTTGCAGGCCTACACACCAAATCGATTTGAAGCCTGTAGGTGAGTGAGTGTTTGCCCGAGTGGTTAAGGGGGTGGACTTAAGATCCACTGGACGCGGTCCACGTGGGTTCGAACCCCACAGCACTCATAGGCAGGATATCCTGTAGCCTTCTGCCGGCAACAGTCCTTGTCCTAGTGTACAAAGCAGCCAACGAGCGAATACTGGAACCGAGAATCGGACACGGGACCTACTGCGTGTTAATCAGTCGTCATAACCAACTAGACCATTCCAGCGATCCGGGAACGGTACGAGTTCGATCCTGGGAACGATACAGTCTTACTCTATACACGGCTGTCGTTGAGAGAGCATTGGGAACGAGGATAGGTACGTCGGTGCTAGTCTCAGCAAGTCGTACTGCTGGCGTTGGACTTCAATCTTACACACACCAGCCGTCGAGATTGTGAATGTGCGGGAGTTCTCATCACCAACCCGACCATTCAAGCAAGCCTGTTTGTAAGTTTGCCAACCACGCCCTCCTGATCTAAGATGATGATACGGCGAGTCTTTCTCAGATCAGTTTTTCCGACTATCATTAGAGTAAGCATTACATATTGAACATCGATTAACTCTTGCCCTTTCTCTTCTGGTCCTGCACATCCTAACTGCCAATCGTACCCCCTAGGATCCAAAGACTCAAAGCCGACTCGCGTGAGGGGCTTGTCTAGATTTGAAAAAGCTCGGGGACTCAGTTGTCTACGGGACTCCCGAAAATCGCTCCCCCTTCAACAGCACTCGAAAAACTCAATTATGGAGTAACGTAGAAAGTAGATTGTAGGCTAAGAGAAAAGTATCCATTCCCTCAGTCTCGGAAATAACTCCCTCAGACCTTTACAGTCATCGCGGGTGTAATCAGACAGGTTAGGTATCCCTCTAAAATCACAGTGGGTGAGGGTGAGCCCAGAGACTGCATCCAAAGATCGCTTCGTCAGGTTCTTCGCGCCGAACACAGAGAGCCAGCGAGCTCTGGTATTGTAGTTTCCGATGGTCTCCATCACCGAGTCGTCGATCTGTTTACACCAAGTTAGATTCAAACGCTTTAGGTTAGGCATGCACTGGAGACACTCCCGTGCCGCTGAGCTTGACAGGTTTATATGTCCGCAAAGATCCAAAACTTCCAGACGCCTCAGATGTTTCAGAGCCGAGTAGCCATCGTCAGATAACTGAGTCGTCGCATAGAGACGGAGCACCTTCAGGGAATCGCCATATGATGAGCCAATCGCCATGAGAGAGGCGTCGGTGATGCGTGGGCATCTCGTGAGGTTGAGAGTTTCCAGCATCGCCCGCCCTGGCTGAGAACATGCTGCCATGACGACCCGATCCGTCGTAGCTTTGACCCCTGATAATGAGAGGTAGCGCAGCCCTCTATTGGCCCGGATGAGGTGGCAAAGGGCTGTGTCCGACTTGATAGCAGCGGACCAGTATAGATCTGACAAGAACGAACAGGTCCCCATGCGAGGTCTATTACGGCTGCCTTACCCAAGTATTCGAGACTCCCCGTGTGGTGCGACAGGCCCGTCACGGCCGCATCGTCCAGCCACTGACAAGCACTCAAATCCAAGTGCTTCAACTGGCCGAGATTCATCTCTGCTATAAGAGATGATAAGTCCTCTTGGCAAAAGTGGAGGGTGCAGTCCGTGACCCTCTCCGAGACAGACGGCTGCCCAGCGATAGCCTGTAGAACTGACGCGGACTCGATTCTTTGCAGGCGACGAGAGACTGCCGCTGCAAACTCTGAGCTAACAGTGGAGGCTTCTGGGAGAGAGGACAGGTCCAGGTATGAGATGACACGACTCAGGAGGCCCACTCCGAGAGTACTGGTCGGTGATACCGCCATTTAACGGACTTCTAGGTTGCTTAAAACAAACTGGATTGTCGACTAGTACTGTGATTAACCACCCGGGTGAGCTATACTAACGCAATACTCTTGATGATAAAACACGATGTCGAGTACTGTATCGACCACTTGAATGAGTCGCCGACTAGATGCTACGCCAGGATCGAGAAAGCCTCCAGCCGAGACGAACGAAGCCGAGTATCGCGGGTAAGCTGGGGAAGTTACCCCACAAGGTACAGTTTTGAAGGTCGATGGATTCAGAGAGCAGCCCACACTCAGTAGAAGCAGCACATAGCGACTGAGGAAGAGGGAGGCTGATTCATCGGGACGGCTGATAGGACACGGGGGAGCTTACGTGAAATATAGTTCGAGCGTCGCTATCTCGGCCAGTGCTCCTCAAGGCCTCGGCATACCATAGCAGAGTGGACGTTAGGTAAGTGGCAGAGGGGGACGAGAGTAGGGCGTTGCCTCTGAAGGTGGGAGTGAGTTCTCGAGTCACTACAGCACAGTCGTGAAGCAGTAGTAGGAACTCCTTGCGTGGTAGTAGGAGGAATGGAGATGCCAGCGTCCAACCCAGTCCCGTCTACTTACAGCTCATGTGGGGTCGATCGCTTCTTGTCCTCCGACGGGCGGTTCATAGCGCCCTTGCTGCAGCAGTACAGCGGGGCATCTTGCTCGAATGCTACAACACTCGAGGCGAACCTGGCAAGTGCCCGACTTGGTGGCGGCCGGTGACTTGTGTCTGACTACCTCCAATCCGTTGATGATACGAAGCCGATCTCGGCCAAACGAAGGATGCTGGGCCCAACTCGCTCACCGCCCCAGTAGGCTGTAAGAGCCTGTCGTTGAGGAGGAGTAGGGTTAACTGCCGCAGGAACGGTCGAGGACTCACCTGCCGCTTCCTGTTCCAGGCGTGCTTCCAGATCTCGTTGAGGAGATGTCGAGCATAAGCACTGAGGAGGACACGGTAGAGCGCCGATTACAAAGACGCTATCACCGGTAAATTACCCCCACATCTTGCTCTTCTCAACCCAGTGGAGATGCTCGGCCACACGTTGCAGTCTGTCACAGGCAGCCCAGCACAAGACCTGAGGGGGAGGAAGAAGACAGAGTATTAACACAACGTGGACTGGACGGAGTGCGAGAACCATCCTTAGGTGTACCGAGGTGAATGTGTGGACACGAGGGCGGCCGTAGGAGTCGCGAGAGTCATCGCTGAGGCCCTGCTGATGCACCCTGAGTGGGAGAACGTAGGACATAAAGGAGAGGGAGGGGTGCCATCTACCATTCCCTATCGGCCCCATCTACGCCATTGTACCCTCCCGAGTCATCGTCATCATCTTCCGCTAATGTTAAAAACCGGAGGTCGTCGTCGAAGGAGAGGCCCGGGGATAGACTGAAAATACGCCTTCGACTCGTCGGTCGTGACGATGATGGTCTTTACCCGTCCTTGTAGCTCGGCCACTCCTCCTCCCCAGCAGGTGGCGGTGGTGGAGCATGGGTGTAGGTGACGAACATCTGGAAGGCCTCGACAGCCTTGGTCCCTGTAATACTGTGGTACATGGCGGAGTACTAGAATTATCAGTCGCGTCACCGAATTTCTCCAGTCGGTCGAAGACTTTGGGACTGCATATGTCCTTGAGGCGTACATCGAAGAATCCATGGGCGAGGGCGATACAGAAGAGGCCGTACCTACACTCTCGCCATGCCCTTCTGACTCAGCAGCAGCTGGACTCACATCGGGATATTAGGGTCATTTATATTAGCCCGGGGGTCGCCGCTAGGACCCTGCCTAGCATAGCCCTCTCCAACCCCACCGACGACCACCTCTCCTACGCCTTGGTAACTGGGAGGAGCACACATGAGAGCAGCAGCTTCACTTGGCACTAGGACTCACCCTGCTAGGTAGATAACGCGCTCTCCCGGGACGTCGGAATCCCCGATGAGACCTGACGAACGTTGATGGTACGCAGGGAATGGGTGGAAGTGATTACTGTAGACAGGCCGCACATTCATGCCGCTACTGAAGCAAAGGTTCTTCACATACTCCAGGAACCGCCTTACCATGGTGAAGAGGCCGAACTGACGGAGTACCTGAGGGGAGAGGCGGTCACATTGGGTTTAGCGTAAGAGCAGTGGTACCGGCAAGCTCATGCAGATGTCCAGTATGCGGCACGCCCTTTCATCCCGTGTTGGCGGCGAAGAGGGACCTGCCACAATCACAGTGAAGAGCTGAAGCACGCTCCGCAACGACCCACCTAGCGGTATCCCAGTTGTCAGACTAGACACAAGACCCCCACACTCATCACTTTGGAGCAGCGACAGGGTTATTGCGGACCTGGTGGCACGAACACTGACGCCGCTGGCTCCGACGGAGTGGTCTCACCTGGCTAGTATGTCTTGATAGTCAACTGGGAGGACCAGGTTCATACACCATTGCTTCCAATACTTCAGAGTCTTATCCTCGAAATCCTTACACACCTGAGTCGACCTAGGATACCAATGCGGGCGATAGGGAAGAAGGGTTACTTGGGTGAGAAAGTTGGCGAAGGACTCATCCTGGCCGAATACTATATAGACCGGGTCGTGGACTAGGAACGGGACCTCCTCGATGATGGTCTGACGGAGGAGCGACCATGAGCCAAGAGAGACACGAGCAGCAAGGAGGAAAGATGGCCCTCACCCTGATGCTGGCGTTAGAGGTCATCCGCCATGTATCAGTGGGGCCACAAAAACGTATGTGGTGGCTGCCGCGTGTCTGGTAACCATCGGTAGAGTTGTAGTTGAAGGTGGGACGGACTCGAACCTGTAAGGGGGTGCGGGGATGCCTCCACCGACTGCTAGTGCTCCCTACGGTTATCATGGGGTCCCCGCGGATCCTCGTTATAACGCGAAAGAGCTGAAACGGTCGGAACATTCTGTCGTAGTGCACAAACTTGGGGGCGAAATCTTTGACCTGAGGAGGCTACTTCAGGAAGGGGGACGGAGGAACAGCAGGAAATGGCACCTGTACGACGTCATTGTTCTTGCTGCTCAGCGTCGTGACCAGAATGGCTGTGTTGGGGATGTACCTAGAGAATAGATAGTGGCGAAGCTGGAACGGTATGAACTGCCATTACTTCTGTTCGGAGCGGACCTGGCCTTGTAAAACGACATCGAAGAAGCCAGACTCCTCACTGTCGTTATTGAGGAGGGAGTTGAAGATCGGATCACCATCGAACCTGCAGCCCAGGGCACTGAGACAACAGAGCGGCGATGGTCTGCTGCATCACCTGTCCATACAGCACCATACTACTCGACTACGCCTATCAATGAGGGCTCCGTAAGTGCCTGAGGCATGCACTATTCACAGAGATCGAGTGACGGGCTGACAGCGATGACTGACCATTGCCAACAACGGCCAGTTGCAAGGGGGCGCTGCCGATGCTGGAGGCTGATGATGTGGCTGCCGTAGAGACGCTCGTTGGGGCGACGGACACCTCTTGGGTGACTGTAGGGTTGGAGAGGGTCTTGGCAGCGATACCGAAGGAAGCCAGACGAGGTCCACCAGAGGGAGGCACTGCTGCCGCCACTGTAGAGGAGGGAAAGGATGAGGAGGCCTCTATCCTTGGCAAGGGGACCAAATAGTTATCTTGGCGACACTGATAGGAACCAAAATTAGGCAGTTCCAATCATAAACTCAGAAGCTACCAGCGAATCAGAAACACTGGAACTCATGATGGCACATCAGTCAAACGTGAACACGATCATCATCGTCATCCTCATGTTGGCGGCGTCGGTTCCCCCACCTGCTGCCAGGAGGCACTCGGAGCCTGTTGGCCACGCGAAGAAGCATCTCGTAATGCTTTTTATCACGAACCCTGCACATCACGTGTATCCAACACTCGATAGACATGCCTCAGCTTACGCATATTTTTCTCGCATTGGAGCCCCCTTGAGTATCTCCTTCTGCTGTGCCTTGGCCACTGACACACACGGTCCATACCAACTTTTCCGTCCGCGTTCACCTACGCTTGTAGAGCTTGTCGCTCTCACACTCCTGCTCTTCCCTCGTGATAGGCTCGGGCATCGCACACATGGAGACCTAGGGAATGCCGAATCAGGCAACAGCCGGCCTGCTGGCCTGGCCCTACTTTGGATATCCGAACGCACTCCCCGAACATAGAGTATCGACGCTTTATTCGAGTAGGCTTCCTACAGGCAGTACAACAGGAAGGTCGACAGATAGTCAGATATAGTTCTTAGCATAGGGGCACTAGAGAGGATCGGCTACTTAGTCACAGGGTCCACCGGAGCAACATTGGTTATATGGATCGGGGCCTCTACTGTGACGATGTTCGAGGGTTTCCGAGCCCCCTTGGGCAGCACATCACGCTTCATAGTATTGGAGGGGAGCGGTCGCCAGAAGGACCTCACCTGAAGGGACAGTGACACAGTGGAGGCGCCGCGAGGGGCCCACCATGTTGCAACCAGTAACTATAACTTGGTTCTTCTGCCACAGCACATGCCGTATGACGCCATGCTTGCCGGCATCCCGACCGTACAGGACCTCAATGGACCCCACTCGATCACTCAACCCTGCTAGGGGACTAACCTGGACCAGATCTCCGGGTTTTATGTTGAATATTTTGGTCATGTTGATGTGCTCGGGTTCCTTATTCTTCACCTCCTTGGGCATCGACGGCTCCTTACCCACCTGCCCAGGGGCCTCGAAGGCGCCCCATTCCCACTGCTCAGGCGGCTTACCTTCAAAAACTCCTTCGGTCGAATCTTAGTGTTCCGATTCCTCAGCTTGGTCCTCATGGCCTTCTCCAAGAAAGGCAGGTACTTCAAGGCACTGACGCTTGTAGGCATGCTGAGGGAGTCGGGACTCATGATCGAAGTCAGGGATACTCATGCGCAACAACAAAAGCACGTCCGTGAAACACTATGGTAGACAAAAGCTATTAAATTCAGAGTGAGCATGTAAGTCACAACTTCGACTGCTCAACAGTCGCTCGAGGGGCCTCCGTCACTGGCGATTCCTCCTCAGGGAGAAGAGGTTCGGCGTTAAGCACATAGCGCTCCAGCCACCTGCTATGCAATGCCGGACCAACAGAGACCTTACTCACGTACTCATCCATCTCCCACGTGGCGTGCATGACTCCTTCTATCGTCTTGTAGTGGTGGCCCTCCTTCGGCAGCATGCATAGTCTTGCTACGCCTCCGAGGCCCTTGATGGCTCCGAAGAGCCTTTCGGACTGGAGCGGCGCTGTGCCCGAATTCGCATCGTTCTGGCCGTGTATTAGCAGTAGAGGAGCAGTCTTGTTCGCGGCTATCCGGTCCGCCCAAGTGAAGGGCGACATGTTGTTATACCTCGACACGATTTGTTGGAAAGGTGGTATGATATGGCTGTAGGCGTGCCATGAGCCTACACCTCCGTTGCATCCCAGTAATTCCTCTCTTCCCTTTGGAAACCAAAGGGCGTGAGACTTCTGTTGTAAGCTCCAGACCTTCCGATGCCAGCTCGGAAGAGGCCGGGGCGGCTGTGTGCGATGAGGTTGGCTGAGGGCAAATTCTCCATGATTGCTTCGCTCCGCTGTGTCACTGTGTCGCACCAGTCATGAAGCCTCCGTATGAGTGGCCTCCCACTGCTATCTTGGACGGGTCCACTCCGTTGGCTGTTGCTGCTGTCACCTATTGATCAGCGGGCTAAGTCTCTAAGGAAGCGACCTAATCCCACTACCGCAGCCTCGCCGTTCATCACGAGCTGCTCTATAAACGTGTCGTTGGCAGTATCACCATCGCCTATGATAGGCATGGACGGATTGTCAAGCACCTTCATGGCGGTGAGTGCAAGTACGCGACCCCGATGGAGCTTCCTACTGCCCATCCCTTGCTTATCCACATCAGTGGCCTCCCCCAAGTGGCCCGCTTGAACTGATACTTCGAGACCCTCACCTGGCCTGCTGACTTCCCCGATGAGTACCTAGCAAGCATGCCCCGGCCACAGTACCATTGTGGCGTCCACCACTGTACGATTCTGGATAGGCCCAAAGGATGCAAGGAGGAGGGCGGCCCTCCGTAGCCGCCATCTTGGGGAGGTATAGAGTAGCTGTCAAGTCCACACCATCTTCCCGCTTGTAGTGGAGGACCTGTTCAAGACGCTCCCGCCAGCAATAGTATCAATGGCGGATGTAGCAGAAGAGCCCTAGGCGTTCACCTTTTTCTCGGCTAAATTGTCGAAGAGCGGTGCTTGCTTGGCCCTCGGGTCCTTGTTAACCGTCACAGGCTTTTCTCTCCCATTAACCATGTCCCTCAGGAACCTCTGTAGCGAGCACTGATCCCAGGCTGAGCACGCCCCCCCCCTGCCCACCTCTCGCGGCTGAGCTATGCTCTCTCTAGCGAGAAGGAGGCGTTGGCCACCGTCGCCCAGCAGGCGAATGGGCTGTTCGAGGTAGTCTCCACGCGGCGGTATCGGCTGACCTTCAACCTCGCTCCTAATCTCCAACGCAGGCAACCTGCGCCAGAATCCACCAATGGCTACTGAGTGTCCACGGCATCCTCTTCGACGTCCTCGCCCAGACAGCATCGCCATAGCCTTCTATGGCACACGCTAGACGCAGTCCTGATTTCAATCTGAAGCCGGAAGACCCCAGATAAAGCTAACCTGTCACCAGACAACTGTATGCGAACTGAGTCGACGAAGGGACGGAGGCCGACGTCGGAGGCGCCATCGCCGAAGAGGACCAAGCTACCATCGTTGACTTGCTGCAGCACCTGGCATCAGCCCTGTGCTGTGTCTGAGTAGCATCACCGGCACTACCACTCTATTGAAGGGCCCGCCCCGAACCGTCTGGAAGTCGCCCATGCTAGTGTAGGCATCATCGTACTTCCCACTATGCAGCAACAGACAGCCATTAGCAGGATTCAACTTTACCTGGGGGGCCTCGGTAGCCGGCGAAAGGCTGCTGGGTCCTCGTCTACCTCAGTCCTCTCATTCCGAGGCAATGCAAAATCGTCGACTCCCGTGGCGGCCTCGGTAGAGGGCTGAATACCATGCGGGCGCATCCACACCCGATGACTCTTGTCCTTGAACCTCCACTCAGTCCATACTATGTCCCCATCACTCGTGAACCGCATACGGTTGTGCATCCCTGACAGGAATGCCGTTCGGGAATACCTAGTAGGATTTAGTCAGCAGCTCGGCTCCTGGCAAGAGCCTCTGATCGGTACCCATAGATGTGGCCTCAAGTCGGAAGGAGCCCTCGATAGATGCCTCATGCCTCCCATCGACGGCTCTTACTCATCTCGCTTCGAAAGAGTACTGATGCCTGTTGGAGATCCCAAGGGGCCTCCTCCACCACCATAGCCGTGTCTCGATGACTAACTCCCTTAGCTATCACAACAGCGTCAGCCCGGAAGACCAGGAGGGTTGGGCCCTTACATCTGGGGTCTCCATTGTCACCGTCAGCCACGACAAACACGAGCGAATGGGGCTTGATGGGTAGCTACACCAACAGACGCAATAGGCTGGACCAAGGAGGCACCTTCTCTAGCCTTACCCAGCGAAAGCCTCGTGGACCAGGAGGGCAGGCGTCAAAGCGATTGGGCCGATCCTCCTGGGCGGGCCGCCGGTGCAGAGGAAAATACTGTGGGCCCTCATCCCCCTCCGGCGCCAGTGATAATACGCTGAACTGCCGTCCAAAGCGAGACATCAGCAACGATCCTGAGAGAGATGATCAAGGGGGGCCACGACCTGGGTAGCCCACGGCTGAAGGGAGGGCCAGTGATCTCCGTCACAAGCAACTGATGGGCGAACGGTGGACTACGCTTGCCGTAGCATGGGTCTCACGAAGCGATTATCCGGGGAAAATGAGGTATCGCATATCATTGCTGGGTTGCTCAGCTGCCTCGTCTCCCCGCTAGCTACAGTGTGGATGTACCTGCCCATATTCCCTCTACCACTCGGGAGAGGCCGCGTCCGATGGTGACATTAGAGCTGCCACGCTGAGAGAGACTAGCCCCCTCGATCAAGGCCGAGCCCTCTAATGCAGCCAGCAGGTTTACATCTGAGTCTGTGTGTAGTACTCGAAGAGCTTATCATCATACGGAGACTTCAACGTATCTAGAGCTATCATAATCGACAACGGCCCTCCCGCCTTCTACTGGCGTATGTCCGCGTTTCCTGCTTCTTGCCCTGACACTCTTTGGTCACTGGTCCCTCTGGTGGCGTGAACCTGCCACCGGCTTCTAAAGACTCTTGGCATACCAAATTGTACAGAGATGAGAGTAACACACCAGAGCTACCATCCGCCGAGGCAAGACGAGGCACCCCTACAGTCGGTCTATTTTGCTGTCGATATCCCTCATGTTGGCCTCCGGGACACACCACAGGAGCAGCTGCTCCCCATCAGATGACCATAGGTACGGGCATGCTCCCGTTACAGCGTTGAGACGGAGGCCCTCGGCTACGCGACTCTGATGACGAGGTGAGAATTATGGTCTCCGAGCGGCGAAGTGGCGGAAGAACCCACAGCTTGGCCATTGAGGGCATCGATAATGTAAAGGCTGGTAGTAGAAGAGGCATCATCTGATGCAGAACAGGAGTGGCGCTGACAATAAGTCCCGATTGAAGGCACCTCTCACTGTGATGGCCAGTCTGTCCCCTCGAGCAGACCACTTCACGAAGGCATACTTGATACCCTCACCAGACGGCAAGCCCGATATCATAGTGGGAGCTGAGCAATACAGCACTGGAAGGATAGGGCTGCTGAGGACGGAAGGTACCGGTGGCATCGCCGTCATCATCATCCAGGCACTTGATCTCAGGGCCGATCCAATCGTACCAAGTGAGGGAGGTTGGCATCCGCGTGGCAGCGTCGAAGTCTAGACCACCAAGCCTATGCTTGGTGTTGGCCTCGATACAAACGTCGGCTAGGGTTGTCTAGGGCAGGAGGGATGTCGAGGATACCCCTTCTGTCGGAGGAGAGAGATTCAATAGTAGCAGCAGCTGCCATACAGTGCCGAGACGCTCCGACAGGTACTACCCTCGCGAAGCCCTACTTACGAAAGACGTCCGCCGACCGTACTCAATGAAGAAGCGGCTCCCGCTAGGGTTCACAGGGGCCAACGAGAACACTGGATCCGGCGGGGTCAAGACTAGCTCTTCTAAGGGTGGGCCGGGGCGTTTGAAGCCCCCTGTCTTCACCGACTGACGAGCCGACTCGCAGAATGCAACTGAGAGACGCCCGAACTAGCAGCCAGCCCTAAGGCAGTGACACTGCTCTTGAAGCTCTGCGTAATTTAACCGCGCTCCATATCGAATTCTGCTCTCCCACATCGCCCTTCACCGAAGAAGGAGCTGCCCTATTACCATGGCTATTGTTGGTGGTGCTTTGCCCCCGCGTAGCTCGTACGGTGAGCACAGCCGATGATAGGCCCAGGACGCCTCCAGCCACCCTCCTAGACGATGCTGCTGTGAACCTCTCTCGAAGCAAGCGAGCTGCCGTGACTACCGCAGCCGACATGGATTCGCCGCAAGGACAGAGGATTCCACCGCTAGCGCACCGCGATGATTCTATGACCAGCTGCCCCCGCTATGTCTCCCCAGTAGCACCCAATGCACCCCTTTTCACAAAGAAAACTCATCTAATGTTACAGCTATGGTGCATCCAATGGTACACGATGAATGTTGATAATGGTAAACGTACTAGGCGCTGATAGACCGAAGCTTGTGCGGCGTCGACTGCTTGCGGCTGCTGCCTGACTTCACCTGAGCCAAGCGGTGGGGTCATAAAAATGCTCGCAGGACCTACTATGGCGATATCCCAGGGCCCTCTCATCTCGGTCTTATAGCACTGGCTCTTTATAAGGAGATAAGGACAGGCAAAGCACATCTGACGATCGATGCAGTTGATTCGTGTTTCGCTCCGCCTCTTTCCTACCATAGCAATGAGGGCCTGGAAGGCTATCGCACCGAACTTGCTGTGCATCCAGAGACCCAGTGTCGCCACGAAGCAGATCCCGGGCGTGAGAACCTTCGAGTGGAGTTAGCACTACACAGAGGGCATTGAGACCTCGCTCACTTTCGTATAAACGTTACGGCTGTTGTCATACACCCACTTGAAGGCAAAGGGGACAAACGCGAAGGCGAGCATGGCGAAAAAGGCAAAGGCAAAGACATAGTCTGGTGTACCTAGACAGTGCGATAAGAATCCCAGCTCGACCCCGGGCTCTCTTACGTAGTCTAGATGCAAGTATGATGGCGGCAAACATAGCAGCGTTGAGGCCAACTGTTGAGTCGACCAGCCATGCCTTTCGTAATGCTAGGGACTTGCTAATCTGAATAGGGCTCTGTGAACGGCAAGACAGCCTTTTGAGATACTACCAGAGCACTACTCGGGACAGGGCGATAGACGAAGGCGTAGTCGTGTATGAGGGCATGGATCTGAGAAGCCTGGCGGGAAGGGAGACGAGGGTCGAGGTGATAGTACCACAAGTAGGATAACAGCAACAGCTATGATAGTATCCTCACTCCAGGAGGAAGTAAGAGTCTGTAATATCGGACTGAGCACCCATAATGTACCTTATCCAGACAGCTGTATCCAACGCCACCTACTCTCACGTTCAGCGCTTGGTAGATATTCACAGTACAGGGTAATGCCATGAGGTCAATTACCATGGAAGATCTCGAATGAGAAGATGTTGCGAGTATTCTTTGGGAGATCTCTTTTCCTCACCCTCTCGTTCTTTTCATCTGATACCGATCTCAGCGGCAGAGATGGCCTCGGCAGTATTTTCGTTGTATCAGCCATTCTACTTCGTGTTCGGTCCTCAGCCACCCCTTTCTACTACCGAATACGTGTAGCGCTGACTTAGTGTCCTCCCAAAGCCTCTCACGAAGCCTTATACCCTCGGATACTATTGTAGGAGGGTTCTCCAGTAGGGAATACTCGGGCAACGAGCCTGAAACGTCACTGATGATACAACGTCGACGACGTCGATGCTACCAAGGTCGTCAACCCCAGCAACGGCGGGGTCTTCGCATTCCTGGCGAACATGGAGGCTCTCAGCTGGTGCAGAGAGAAGCCGAACGCTTCTCGAATGAGGTTGATCACTCTGAGGGGTTCTCACTGGTCGAGAGGGGCGTAGTGGCGAGAGAAGATCGTCCTGCGGTCAGACGCTCGATGCGACATACGAATATTGTCCCATGTATCACTACCTTCAGCCCATGATGCCGTTGCGGCGTATGGATGCAGCGGAAGGCTGCCTCTGCTGCATGGCGTGTCGATCCACCGTGGATGTTCTTGTAATAAGCAACTTGAAATGCACAAGTCGCCGGAGGGCGCCGAGAATTAGCCGCCCTTATTACGATTCCGCGTATTAGACACAAGAAGCTGGGCACCAGCAGCTCGAAGAAGAGCTGATCTGATCAACAGAAACATACTCGACTGTAGCAAGGACGCCGCGACCCTACCTGCAGGAGTAACCTAATAGTAGGAGGGCTACATCGGCAACTAGCAGTATTGAGGATTGATGCGCACTGACTGCCGAGTTCTGCCTTGTATACGCGTGCAGTGTGGTATGCGCATGCGTGCCGCCGAAGTTGATGGTGTCTCTAGAGGAAAGCTATTGATTCAGTATAGTGGTGATATCAATTCCGCTATAACTCAGTTTCATAACCGAATACTTGTCTACACGTTGTTAATATGGCGACACCTGAGGAGCAGGCTGAGCTCTCTCGAGCCCGACAAGGCCTTGCCACCACCCGCCGCAGCCTGAGAGACACCCGAGAGACCGTCAACAATATCATCCCCGATGATAAGGATGATACGAACCAACTTTTGGCCGACCTAGCAGCGAAAGAAAAGGATCTCTTGGCCCAGATCGGCGATTTTGAAGCCCGTATTGCAGAGCTCGAGGCGCTGGCCGACAGGTCGATTAGCGAGATTTCCCGCAGAGAGGGAATAAGTCGCATTTCCCCGCACGAGGAGGAAGCCTTTGTGAGCCCTTTAGGACAGACTTCTCCCGAGGTAGGGAAAAGGTCAACCGAGGCCACCTCTTCGCGCCCATCACGTTGCTCGGCAGCGTCCGTTACCAAGCTATGCCTGCCCCAGTTATGCGAGCCATCCGACTTGCAATCACACTACGAGGCTATAGAGCATACGCTGGTCGAGGCTGGTGCGGCCGACTATGGGGAGGAAGAGCGCTTATCCGTTCACTCGGAAGTTAAAGTCTCCGTTATGACCAAGTTTCTGTCTACACTCACTTCCGTCCGTAGCGTCCATAAGAGGGCGATGGCGGCAGCGAGGGTGCATGGGCAGGATTGGAACTTGGTTCGCAATGTATTGTCCGCTCGATTTTGTCGGCGATCAGTACTGAGGGAGATGTATGATGAAAAACTCCGAGCCCTTACTTACGGAGGTGTCAAGCAGATCGACGACTTCTTGGAAGCAGCGTCCGAAGTCTTCCACATATTTGTCGATATATTTCCCAATGACTTGGCCGAGAGACGGGCGCTCACAAGGCAAGTGTTATCGAAACTCCCTCAGTCGATCATCGAGCAGGTGGTGGACCGCATTCGTCATATAGCAGGGATAACCAGTCCGGATGAAGACTGGGAAACTGCCCTCCCATTTGACGAAGCCCTTGATGGTGTCAGTAGTGTCTGTGAGGCGATCAGATTAGTGTGCCGTACTAAGGATGAAGCCAGCACCCTGAAGCCTCAGAAGGCGACCGACCGAGTACAAGTCGTCGATGCCCATGAAGACACAGACGATGACACCAACCCAGTGAAGCAGCGTCAGGCCGATTCTGTGGCAGCAGTGGCCCAGCAGACCAGAGCCAGGCTACCTACAGGTCCGAGGTCGACTACTCCGAAGGAGTGGTGTGCCCGCTTTAAGGCCGAACAACTGATAAAGGTCCATGGCCTGTGGGGACAAGCCCTGGAAGATGCCCTTCCGGAGATGGATAGCAGTTTCGCTCTTAGGGGAGAGGACGCCGTAATCCTTTCTTCCGCATAGTGGCGCTGAAGGAGACCACCGACCGAGATGGTGTGTTGAGTCGTCTAGAGAAGGCCAACATCCGAGCCGGTCCGTTCACTCCTTTCTCATAAGTCCTGAGCAGGACTTGAAACTGCTTCCTATCACTAGTGGTAGGATTACTGCTCCACCTCCTTTCTGGCTGTCCTGCCGTATTGCTGTCTCGCCTACCTGTGATGAATGGATGGATGCCCGGTTGTTATTAGACACCGGGGCGGGTCTTGACTTCCTGTTATATGATGATACTCTTTGCCCAAGATTATTGAATGTCGAGACGTGTAGTCTCCGAGTTAAGCTGGCCGATTCTTCAATCCGACATGTGGAACGTAGATCTAACTTTCCCCTGCAGATTCGACGACACTGCGGCTGGGGAGATACTCACCACCGATGTCTGTATTTGCTTCCCCAAGTATCGAGGGGGCCGCTGTCGGATTGCCCTGTTATTATTGCCGGCCGAGTGTTCTTACGTGATTTGAATATATCGATCAACTCTGGCGAGAACAGAGTGCTGCTTGATGGAGACGAACTACCTCTCGCTCAAGTTCCGACCACTTCATCACAGTGCAGTTCGTGTTCCCAGACAGAGTGTGAATATTTTATCTGCCTTTCATGTCCCGATTCTCTCTGGAAGGCGTTGGACAAGAAGGCTGCCGACATTGACTTCTCGACGGTGTCTGGTATCGATGATAAGTCCGAGCCAGCGCTGTATGAGCGCATCTCTTTACCTTCTCCTTCTCAGGAGGAAATGATCATCCCCTTTGATGCTGTGCCGACCATTTGCACCGACCTTCTCAATCGCCTTGTCAGTCGAGGATGGCAACCTATGAGGAACTGCCCGAATTGGGTTGCCCGACTCCGCGAGCTGGCAGCAGATGAGGTGCGGGATGACCCTCGACAAAGCCACGTCTTTGAGCTTCGCTGCGACTCATCGCGCGGCGAACACCATTTTAGCATCCCATCATCTGTCCGACGGATAGCAGAGCGAGCTTATGAGAGGCTCAGCACCCAGCAGCAAGAGGCCTTCGATGATTTGGTTCACGGTTACCAAAAGCGAGGATGGTGGATCGCGAGGACTGAGGAGGAGCTGCAGCAGCTCTCGAGATCGACTCGGATTCTTCCTCCGTCCGTTGTCTTCATGATCCCTGGGACGAACAGACGTCGCGATAGGCTCGTTGTTGACCTACGAAGAGCCAATCGCAGCTTCACACGGGGCTCGAGTTCGTCGGTGACCGTTTCAATCTGCATCGCCGCAGCGCGGCTTTATGGGGCAGCCGCCATGTGGGTGATGGATTGTTCACGTGCCTTCTATAAGCTGCGTTGGGTAGGCCTGCTCGCGCTGTTGGTCGTCCGCTCTAAGCTCTTCACGAGCGACCGATGCGTCTTCGGCGTCACGACGGGGCCCGGCAGCTTGGGGCATACGCTAGGGGAGCTGATAGCCGTCTTCAGAACCTTGTGCGCCGCGACTCTTCTCTGCTTCCTACTGCTCTGCTTCGTTGACGACATTCTATGCGCCGGACTTGATGGGGCCCGAGCCGTCTGCTGGCTGATATATACCTTGCAGCGATGTGCCTTCGGGGTCTCCCTTAAGAAGTTCCAAGCCATAGCGACATCGACATCTCGATCCCATGTCGCCAAGATTCTCCAACAGCTGAAGCTGCCGACATCGCTATTCGCGTGGGGGGACTCTGCCGATCTTCTGGGATGCACATTGACCTACGATGAGACAGGCTCGACTCCTCTTCTTCGTGTAGCATGCAATCGCGAAGAGCGCCTTCGACTTGCCCGACAGCAGGCGACCCTTATCCTGCAGGCCGTTGATGGTCACTCTGCTCCTGAGGTGACGAAGTCCTTCATATTTTCCCTCGGGGGTAATTTGTCCTACGACTGTGCAGGATGCCATGCCACCGACCGTGTGCTGGCCGATACTATAAGAAGCTGGTTTGCTCAAGCTTTCGCAACAACTGGTTGGAGGGACACGTGCGACTTCTCGAAGTTGTCAGAGTCCTCGGTTGCCGTTGCTCGTGCATTGATGATGTGGGTCTTAGAGGTGACTGAAACGATAACTTCATGCTTTCATCAAAGCCCCTTACGTGAGAGCAGCGACCCCTTACACATCGAGATCGCAGCCGATGCATCCAACCTTGGTGCTGGATATACGGTCTCCATTGTGGTCACCAACACCGCCGGCAAGCCTGACCGCTTCTTACTAACTTCAGGTGCGTGGAGGTTCACATTGGCCCAACAGCACTACCACTCCAATCGACGGGAGCTTACTGCTTGCTGTAAAGCAGTCCAAGTAGCCGTTGATGTTATTGCCCATCTCGCATCATCATTGTCCGGAGACTTGCCCCCGCTCACCCTTACGGTGCGATCGGACAATCGACCTACGGTGCAGTGGGTACAGGGCCATGGCAGCATCTCTAGATCTTCTCTGGAGCGACGCGCTGTCTTGAGAACTCTCAATGCTCTGAAGGATGAGCTCGATTATCTGAAGACCTTAGGCTCGGGAACGATAGTGATTGAGCACATCGAGGGCAAATCCAACATCATGCCTGATACGTTGTCGAGGCTTTTCGACCGAGAAGTGCCATTGCAGTCAGGCCGAAAGATGAAGTTGGTCGACGCTCTCCATGGTGGTTCCGACAACATCGCCGACTTTCCTGAGATATTT
>JABANP010000251.1:0-74047 GCA_013115135.1 Perkinsus olseni | reverse complement strand
CAGAACCGAAAGAAGGCTTGATAGCGTCCTCACCCCCACCTTCCTGACACACCCTCTTCGACGAGGAGGCTGGACCAGGCTTCAGCTTGCGTTTATTGGGAGATCCAGATTTCCTCCTCCCCGAGGAGATAGGGGTCATGTCGCTTATATGGATCACTTCCGTCGCCTCCGAATTAGTAGTACCTTTCCCAATTTTGGTATTGGAGTGATCCTCACCACGCTTCGACACAAGCCTCCGAGAATGGCGGCCTCTGGCCGGAGTAGGAGTGGGCTTTTCTTGGGTGTCATCGGTCAGGTCTTCCGAGCCGGAGTAGTGATAAGAATCGTCATCAGACCGGTTCGCTGCAGCTCGTTTGTACGTGCCGGCAGGTCGCAATCCCGGAGGGAGTGGGGAGGAGGCATCGGCAAAGCCGCCTTTTCTCATCAACCCGAGGGAACTATTACAAACCGATCAACTGAGACCAGCCAAGCTAGTTGAAATCGGAGTAAACTCTGACCTAGGTGTTCGAATAAGTCGAGTCAACTCTACTCAGTAGAGTCTACTGCCCATTACGGTGACCATAATACGGTTAGTTAGTACTGCCCAGACCCGGAATCGCCAAGTATGGCAACGCAACCCCCCAAAGTTAGTGAAAGTGCGGTACTACGCTCCGCTGAGAACTATGCCTATGGTTTTCAGGCCTCGTGGGTACGAATCCCCCAGGATAGAAGTACACAGCACTTTTCTAACTTGCACGTTTCCGATCAGAAGGCTCGACAGGATTTTTTCACAGCGCACGGGTTGAGATTTGCGCAACTCTACCTCAACTCGTCGACCACATCTCAACTTGAGAATCTTGAGATTTCCAAGATTATGCTTAGTTCTAAGTAAAGCCCGATCCGCTCTGTTTTCTCGGTGTATACAATATTTCATATTGTTAGTGTATATACCAGTAGTACTGGTCCAGTACCGAAGCGGAAGGGAACCTCTTCAAGAGATTGAACAATGTTCAATGAACATTGTTCAAATTGAACAATGACCAAATTGAACTGTTCAATAAACAACACGGCCCACCTCAGAGGCATGAGCTCTAGACTACAGAGGAAACTCGCGAAGCGTATTTGAGCGATAAAAATTCAGCTCGCTTCAAGCGAGCATTTGTTCGAAGGTCGTTGTAGATGTTTCAACTCTTTACTCTCACGGCGTCTCGTCCGTTCATGATTTAACCATAACTGTATGAAACGCCGCGACCCAAAAAAGATCGTGCATGGTCTAACTTACCAACCTCTTATCAACCAATCTGGTAAGGGCCTTACCGTAAGGCTGACGAACCGAGCTAGACAAAAGTAATATGGACGAGTGACTCGTGATGAGTCACTCATCACCGGCGGTGGTTCACCGCCTTCGATTCGCTGGAATCTGATCATACCAAAGATGGGGAGGACCAAGGAGGTTGTCAGAGCTTCTGACTTAAAAGGAACTTCCTTTAGGATCTCCGACTCAGGGAAACCAGTGGTTTCGAACCACCATGGACTGCTGAAGCGCCAGGCTGGCCAGAATACTAGTGACCGGCAGTCACTATTGGTGAGTCTCTGGCTGTCATGACACATAGTTCGTCGTGAGTCACGACTCGTGACACGTAGCCAGCACCGCAAGTGGCCCATAAGTGGAAGCCTAGCAGTTATGGGCCACTTGAGGCATTCGAGTCCAGCGAGTCGAGTCGAGGCTCGTCTGAATTCCGACGAGTCGAACTCGGTCGAGCTTGGCGATTGAGAAAAGTCGAGTCGAGTCGAGCGCCCGGGCTCGACTCGTCCGACTTTGAGCTTCGGAGCTTCCTGGCTTATTTCTATGGTTCCTGGCAGGAACCATAGAAATAAGCTTATCCAAGATCATCTCGTCCATAGAGGCCTGAGATAGTTGACGATCCGAAGGCAGCTTCGAATTATACTCCGATAAAATGCGCTTGGCACGAGCCAAAAATACCGCCAGGTTGGTCTCGCCATTCCAAGTAAGCTGCTGAAACCTCTCAAGAGTGGCATCTGTAGGGCACCGAGCTAGGACATTCAGCATAATCTTACAATCTTGAGCGAAATCAGTCTTAGTGGCGTAGGCATCCCACGATTCATAATAGTCATCCGCCAGGTAAGTACCAAGACGTTCAGCCTTGGTACGAGAATCCCAACCCGCCGAATTGGCGGTATTCTCGTACCGCCGGAGCCAAGAGCTTAGATCAGTAGACCCAGTATACCTTTCCGGCATCTGAATAGAGACTCGGACATCTTCTCGACGGACAGAAGGCCTAACTTGATTAGAACTCTCGGCACCAGAACTGGTCTTAATCCCAGCAGAAATATAGTCCAACAAGGAATTAAAGGCCTCAGCATTGGTAACTGCCTGGTTAATAGCCAACTCCCGAGCAGTACCTTCCAAACCAGCCTCACTCGCGGCAATACCTGCCTGTTGTCGAACAACATCCAGATCTTGCTTCTGAGGTGAGGGTACCGATGACGTAGGAGTAGAATATCCACTTTTAGCAGGCATTGTAGTTGTCGATGTTCACAATAATACGCTTAACCCAACAAGGAGCTGCTACCAAATATGTGGTCGGTATTGAGGTACTCAACCACAAGAATATAAATAAGCCTTATAATAAGGAAGTAGGTGTGTGAACCAACTCACGCGCCAACTGAATAACTCAACCGCTCCAAGATACCACCAGATAAGGCCTTAGTCAGTAGTAGTACCAACAAAAGGACTTAATGGGAATCAATTCTTATGAATCTATTCAATAGTCTGATACATATTATAGCGTACTAAGCTTCTACAGCTTAGCCACAAGATCTGCGGGAATTATCACAAAGATGAAGGCCTAAATGGGACAAGCTGACATAGGGATTCTGCTCCGCGGAGGGCGGAGCGAAGCACTGCTCCACAACTTCCGCTTACACGCATGTCCTAGCGGGTCCTCGTTCTCGTTATCCATCGGCCACTATGGCGTTTGCTTTGGAGGGAGGTGATAACCTTGAGCGGGAGAATGTGTCTGAATGTCTGAATGTGCAAAACTTTTGCAGCAAAAGGGCCTCGTCCAAATTGGATGATCCAATATTCGTTGAACAGTACTTCATCCCTCAGGCTATCGCATTGTTAATGACCTGAAAACTTGAAATCGTTGAGTTTCCGATGTTCCAATGGATCAACGCAGTGTCGGAAACGCATCGGTGACCTGTTTCTCTGTGCTTTCACGGGAACATGCTGGGGGATCTGTGATCAGTAAATTATCGCATATGAAGCAAGACTCCCATGGGTATATCGCAGATTGCATGTCGTCTGGCCATCCGCAGGCAGTTTCCAAGATTCTCCCAGGTATGAAGCTTATTGGAGCGCTACTAGGATTTGGAGGCTCTGAGATAGCCCGACTTAACTGTGAGGAGAACTTTAGTTCTATTTTCATTGAATGAGGTGAGTCGTATTGCAGGTTTGTGTGCGGTTCGCTTGTTGACCCACGGTAACCCCGAGCTCTTCCGCCGTCCTTCTGCACTCAAGTTACGTGCTAGGAGAAGGAAGCAGAATGGACGACTTAGACGAGTACGATCGCTCTCTATTTTTCGAACACTTCAGGCAGTCGACGAATATACCATTTTCGTGTTGTGTTTTTTGGAGTTGGAGGATCCACTGGCTGTAGAGAGGAGTCAAAGCAGAACAGCTCAAGCATATTATTCGATATACATATTTCACGCGATTGGAGGATGCAAGCTTCACTTGAAGTTGGTATATTTCATGCATTTAAGCAAGACTGGAACGGCCGAACATCCTTTGCATTGCACCGGTTAGCCCGACAGACTGCGTGCGGGGTGCACTAACGTAATCGTTATCTAAATCAACTGAGCAGCCTTAGTAATGAGGAACTATTATGGCCGAAGTGAAAATTTCAGTGAAAATTTCACTTAATTCTACGTACGTAATTCTTTGATTCACGTGAAATTTTCGTGCATTTCACCGCGGACAGCACTCCATTAACTCAAGATAGACAAGCGCCGGACAGTACATTGGTTATTCAAGTCAAGTCTGCTGCATTCAACATTTGACCAGGGGTGCAAATGACTAATTACCAGACAGCAAGTGGAAGGCCGGGTACCTGAGAGATACATGGCTAATCGAAGGACCAGCATGGCCAATACATGACCACGACCAGCAGATCCCACTTGGGTTTTGAATATGATGGATCGTGACTATCGACGGGGGGCGCAATTTCGATCCATGAATTCATCTATCCGGCGTATCTTGAAGGATGCAAGAGGAAAGATAGGCGAACAGATATGCAGTGAATCACTGCCAGTGATATTAGCAAGATGGGATCCATCGTACCACTCGTGGTGAGCGAAAACTTGGTTGCCATTGGGAACTACCCATTGGGAACTCTCGGCAAAAGTTCTGAATGTGTACTCCGATACTAGTTACGAGTACTAGTGCTGCTACTGCAGCACCGTACAGCCTTCGCTCAACCGACTCGGCGTCGGACATCTTAATCCGTAAACAATTATTGTTCAACAATAGTTGGGGCCGTAACTAGTAACTATTAGCCGTAATAGTAATAGTCAGCATTTATTGACTGATCACGGATTCAAATTGAATTCAATCCGTCACACGTCGACCTCGGTCACATTGTGATTGTCAATCCGTTGGATTGTGATTAGTTCCGACTCCGTCTTGTTTCAGTCACTGAGCTTCATGAACATTCGTAGTAGTACAGATTCTCGAAACACAGTTCGACTTGGTCCTTGCCGCGAAAACTTCGCACTACAAATTCTGGACGACATGTCACTGAGTCGTTCGAGGCTCCCCACTAGTACCCCTTCATTGTAAGCATTCATGTCTATATACCACTTGCGCCTGTGTGGCGAACAGCTACCGGATGAGCTCGAGTGACTTCTGCGACCTGACATCCGTGCAGGGCAACCGTCATGCTACCAGAGAAACTCTATTGTCACAAGGATTCCACGGGTTTACCATCCTTATCTCTCGCTAAGGAACGAGGATTTGACAGTTGGTGGGCACTCTAATAGCGCTAGACAGCTTCCAATTCAAGGTTGCGGGATATGCTTCTGTTCGCACCTTCCTCCCTTCGCCACCCCACCGTGGCCTGGTAAAGCGCACGGCCAGTCATTGGCCTCGCCAGCCTTGATTTCGTGTTCTTTACCGGATGACCAGAACCTACGTAGTCGTATCAAGTTGAATCCTGCAAGACTTCGAGTCTTCGGACGCGAAATCTTACTTTGCAGCCGACCCTACCCTTGGCTTCGTTCTCTGGGATAGGATCGCAGAGAATCTCCTCAATGGAATCTTCGCTCGCTTGCGAGTCACTGTCGCTGCTGGCTGCCGACTTGCCCTCAATGGGTTGGACATCCTTCCCGCAAAGAACGGGGCGTGTTGGCTGCGAGACGTTAGGACCCCTGAGTTCTCTGAAGCCCTGCCCATTAGACGGACTCGACCTGAGGAAGGCCACCTGATGATACCTTCCAGATTTGAGTACTGAAGAATGTGTCATAGTGACACTGTTACTGCCTCACAAGTACTTGAAGCGCTTGGCGTTGAAGTTCAACGCCACTTCCCGGAATTTGAAGTTGAAATAGAGAAATTCCTTATGACAATGTTATAGATGGACGGCTCACTGAAATGGAAATCACGCAGTGTTTCGAAATATTCCACCATATTGTCGCAACTATGGCACTCAGTCTCGAGTGAGTGACTCGGAGTGACCGAATTGGATTTACTTCAAATCTCGTCCAGGTTGTTGAGAGGATATCGCGAGCGTGGCCTCTCCATCACTGGTAGCATCAGTTCTCCCTTGTCCTGAGCCCGCAGTCTGGTACGGCCTTCTGTTTGATGGCCTTCTGGACTGAATTCGAGGAAAACAGTTCTCGGCACGATTCTCTTGCGAATCCCAGCCCAGTAATAGTAGAGTACGTAGAGTATGGCCTCTTCTTCAACTAAGTAGAGTACGCTGAATGAAACTCCCGTCATTTTACCCCGAGCACTCGAGCATTACTCAATCTGATGTTATCAAAGCGGGACAACATTATGTTGTCAACCTACCGATTGCTGACGATATGACGATAATGACGATGGCCACCTCAGTGCTGTGAGTGCAGTCTCAGACTGTGATCACCAAACATTCGATCAAATTGAATTATTGTAAAATTTGTGGGCTCGCATTGCACAGCAGTTAGTGTCTTATCTTTTATTACTCAGGTATTCGATGCTAGTCATGTCTTGGCTTAGCCTAGATGACTCAGGCATCGCGGACGTATATGGGCACGAGGACGTTTATGGGCCGAACGTGCATCAGGTATCTAGCTTCAAAGAAGGGTTGTGTTGCCTTCGCACTTCGCTGTGGGAATAGGTAGGTTGCTCGTACATTAAAGGCTCCTTTTCCGAGTTCTTCTTCGGTCCTACTTTTTTTTTGTTGTCAAACAGTATCTACCATAATCAGTATAGTCTCTTACCTACTGAGCGATGAGGTTATTCTTCAAGAATAACCTCGTCTATTAGAAGCTTAGTAAGCTAGATGTACTACATTTGATGTAGTGTGGATCAAATCGATGCCATGGACTCCTCTGCAGATTTCTGTTTATCATTATGTCGGCCACACGTACGTCGGCCACCTATCATAAACCTAACGGGCCCGTCGCCCAAATCTGCCGCACCCTGGGTATCCCTGCGGATAGATTGGAGGGTAGTGTAGTGTACTTGAAGAACTCAATAGGGTAACTCGAGAGGAGATAATAATGTTAGTAACAGCGAAAGACATAGAGACAGATTGTGTGAGCTTAAGTAGGAAGGACTCCCTCAGGAAGGGACAACAATTGTGTAGATACATCACATGCCCCCTTTCTTATGTTGGAGAGCTTTCAATCTGGCAGAACGTCGTAATTCGTAACCATTCAGAGGCCTTAAAGAATTTGCGCAGCCTGTAGCCTCCTCATTTATTTCGTTGGTGTCGTGATTGTTATCATATTCTTTTGAATTCGATGGCCGGGGCAACAACTTAAGATTCTTGGTGTGCTCTATCCTAGCATACCACTGTCCATTCTTATCTTTCGCGGCAACTTCGTACATATTTAATGCCACCCTTCTGATCACAATCACCTTTTCCCATACAGGTTCATATTTATGTCCTTGAACATGCTTTCTACATAGAACTTCTGTATCCTTAGCCAGTGTGTCAGGAAGATCAGCGGGACTTCCTTCTGACCCCAGTAAGTCATTGTATCCAGCTCTCAGTTCAACTGGCTTTAACCGTTCTACTTCAGGCTTAAATCGGAAGACCTTATCGTGTGGACTGAGCCCATCTCTCCGTGGTATCGTGTTATGTTGCCTCACTGCTGTTTCAACCATATTCTTAAAGCTATTATAAGGTAAATTTTCTCCTTTATTCGCGCATCTTATATAAGCATTAATATCTCGATGGAGTCTCTCTACTTTACCGTTCGACCAACTAGCGAATACGGCTGACCGCTCATGTATCGCTTTAATTGATCTCAGGTATTTCGAGAATCTCTCCGAGACAAACACAGATCCGTTATCAGTGTGCACTACTGACGGTAACGTGCAAAACACCTCAGTAAGGTATTGGAACGTCTCAACAATATCATTACTGGTCGGACAGTGTTTTTTAGGTCTGGCCACTGCATACCCCGTAGCACTATCTATAATTGTCACAGCATACATCAACGATTCTCCATGTGAGGATCTATATGGTCCTACTATGTCCGTATATAGCTTAGCAAACGGGACCTTTGTCTTGCGTTTCACAATCGAGGAGTGCCATTGCTGTCGATCGCCAGGGAAAGTTTTGCCTTTCTGGCAAGCTTCGCATGATGCTACTGCATGTTTACAATGTTGTTTCAGTTTCTCCATACTAACCCATGGCTTAAGTCGTTCATACAATCCCGTGGCACCCTCGTGGTTATGTAACTCCGCTGTGAACTTATCGGCTTTATCGTTGGGCACAACAACCTTCCCATCATCCGTACGGTCAAGTCTACTGATCCAATGTCTCTGATCGAATGACTCGTTTGGTGCTAGGGGATCAACTGCGTGTGGATCACCTGCAGCCACTACTGTATCTTTACAATTCCCAGTGTTCGAGAACGACCGAGAATGAAGCTCTTGTCTCAACATGTATGACGGTACTCGTGACATTTCGTCCGCTACGTTCTCTTCTGATGGTATCCATTCGACTTCAACATCTAATTTATTATATTTCAACGTATCTTCGTAATACTGTAAGCGTGATTCAACCGCCGTTCGACTTATTCCCTTCACTGGTACCCAATGAGATGATTGTTTCCTCGCGAGCCATGCTGCTACGCTCTTGTTGTCAGTTCTAATTAATACTTCTTTCCTCCTTCCAACCATGGTGTTAGCTTTTAAATACATTGTGACTAATGCGAGTCCTTTCAACACCGCATCTAATTCAGCTACATTTATATGCCGGTGGTCGTTTTTGGGTCTTATCCATGACCCATCTTCTGCACGCACTTGACCAATATACAAGCACGCGCCGTAAGCTACCTTGCTTGCATCGACATACAATACCCATTTCTCTTCAGGTTTTAGCGTCCATAGTCCCTTGACGGGATCGCCCTTATGTTTCAAGTCGGCTTGTATTTTACTCACATACTTCCTACTATATGCGGCGATACTTTTGTCATACGACTCCGTCACCTCCATGGATACTGTACGCGTCAACATGGCGCACGTGCTACGAAGCCACCGTGCTATTGGGTAGTGGGCTACAAGCTCCCCCACCCACGAACTTATTTGTTGTCTTGTAACTGAACCGTCTTCGTTGCGTTTCAATACAGGCGTTTGTCCTTTCCTCCTCCATGACCCGTTATCGTCATTATTCATTTGGATACCTAGTACTCTCGCTTTTCTTAATCTCTCGGGTTCTTTCAATGTAAAGTGGTTCTTCTCTAAACACTTTTTTATCAACTCGAAATATTTTTCTTCTACCACACCATCATCAATATAGAATTCAACAAGGTCTTGAAGACCTTCTTCTCTGAGACAGAACTTTAAGATTTCAGTAAGGCACTTCGGCGCTATATTGAGCCCAAAGGGCATCGATATCATAACCCAGTATTCATTTTCTAAATACGGTAGTCTAATGCATAGATATGGTTGTAATTCCTCATCTATTTTGACTTGTAAATATGCCTTTTTTATATCGATCAAATATGTATCTATTGAGTATTTGCATCGCCACCTTCTCAGTGTGGCTCCGCATGCCAATGGATCCGACTGTTCATTTGGTCTACTTTTAATCAACGCGTTGAGTGGTTTCAAATTCAATACTGGACGGATGGGAGTTGTAAGCTTATGCAACTGAACTTGTGGCATCAGTGTATACGTGGCTCTTACAAATTCTTGTGTACATGGTTTAATATACTCTTGTTTTATCCATAGATTTATTTCATCTTTGAATATCTGAATCTGTTTGTCGTCTAATCTCTCTAACTGTCCATTATAAAAGGGTACTCGTATTATCTTCTCAGTCGGTTCGCCGTTAATCCATTTCCATTTAATACTCCATTCTCGTTCATGTCTTACAGCAATGAAATCACTCCCTTCTATTACTGCGTCTTTTTCTCCCGTTGTCACATAAGCATCACATCGGGTCACATCATTTTTCTTGTGCATGTATCTTATCGATCCGACAACATCACAATAATCTATTCCTAGCAATATATCCACCGGCTTTTTATTCATTTTTATGATCCCATCCTTACTATTTATCACCAAACTATTCAACTCCATGCTATCATTTATTCTTATTGAACATCTACCATATACTGAGACTTTACCAGCTAAGGAAATTATCTTATCATCATCTTGGGTTGTGTTGATATGGCTGTCAATCTTACTAGCCACTGTTGATGATATCAACGTTCTTGAACAACCAGTATCAAGGACTGCTATCACTCTGATGTCACCTACAACAACATATGTTGACGGATGCCCCATCACATTCATCCTCCCAATTTATTCCTACCTTCATTCTTTTTGTTTGACTGATCGTCGCTTCCTTCGCTACGATTTCTTTTACCCTTAGCTTTTCCTTTTCCCTTTCCTCCTTTACTATGCCAATATCCTTTTTCCCCATGGCCGATAATCATACCATCCTTTTCCTTTGCCGAATCCTTTGCCCTTGCCTTTACCCTTGCCTTTGCCACTATCATTATACTGCCAATAACCAACGGCAACCACTTCTTTATTCTCCACGGAAGTATCATCATCTTCATCATCATTCTCATCCAAACTATCGCCCACCAGAGTGACCGCTTCTGTCAATGTCTGCTTCGGTAACTTCGTGAAGGTATTGTAATATCCCTCTACAATCTTTGATTGGGGGAGGCTTTTCCAAAATACTTGAACAGCCACCTGATCTCTAGCATCCGAGGGCAGATTCGGAAAAGCTAGTTTAGTCAACCTATGAATCTCAGTGGAATGCCGAAACACATCCTTTTTATACCTCATCTTGCACAATGTGCTAAACGCATGCTTCGGCGTCTCGCTATACTGTTTAATCAATTCGGCAATAATGCCGTAATACACCTTATCGGGAGCCTCATTCGGATCATGACTCAACCTTCTACTGTAGACCTCCCAGGGCTTATCCGTGAGGCATAGCCCCATGAACTCAAGGAGGTCTCGATATGGCAATCTCAATAGTCGTGCTCGACCCTCAAACTTCGATCGCCATTCTTCGAAAGTCTGTGATTTGGGATTGTATGGGACGATAGCTTTTTGTAATGGCTATTGCCCTCCCCATTTCTGAGGATGATCCACCATTACCATTCTTCATTTTTAGTATCTCATTCTGTAACTGTATCAATTGAGACTGGACGTTCTCGTCCATGTCTCTCGCCCTCTGCTGATCCTTCAAAGAGGCATCCTGCTCTCTCTGTATACGCTCAGCTTCCTGTTGACTACGTGACTCCTCAGCTTCTTGTTGACGATGTAGCTCCTCGACTTCTTGTTGACGACGTAGCTCCTCGACTTCTTGTTGACGACGTAGCTCCTCGGCTTCTTGTTGACGACGTAGCTCCTCGGCTTCTTGTTGACGACGTTGCTCTTCACTCAAACCATCGTCATTCGGTGTAGTCTCACCGGGCTTCTTTTCTTGACCATTCACCATTGTCTGAGCACCACGTGTAGTGTACTTGAAGAACTCAATAGGGTAACTCGAGAGGAGATAATAATGTTAGTAACAGCGAAAGACATAGAGACAGATTGTGTGAGCTTAAGTAGGAAGGACTCCCTCAGGAAGGGACAACAATTGTGTAGATACATCACAGGTAGCTACTATCCCGGTGAGGTAGACCCTTTTTACCATCTCGATGAGTTCAGTGAGGTCATGTTGGAGTTCTACCGGCTCGAGAATGAACCAGAAGGCCATCTACATGTTTCTGGTCGTCGTGCTGCGTGCTCCCAAGAGTTTGAAGGCTTCCCAGAATATTTGCGGGATACTCGCACTCAACGCAGCCCAGAAATCAGGGATCCCTGCAACCCGGAGCAACCCCTGGAGCTACATGACAGAAACTATGCGGCAAAAAGTAATTGGCCAGGTCTAGAAGCTCAAGCTGAGCTTCCTATGTGGTTGGCCAATAACATCGCGCAGCTGCGCCGAAGCAGGGTGGCATACTTCTCTCATTTGGCTGGTGCCCCGACTTGGATGTTCTACAACCCCTGCGAGGAAACTATCCCGGTGTATAGAACGGAGAGTGTGTCCCTCATTCTCACTCTACATGGCAACCCGTTCATCATGAACCCCCCTCCGGAAGCCGAGGCTAAGCTAGATGGCCAGCAGTTGATAGCCGAAGCTCGAGCTTCACATCTCCCTGATATTCGCGAAACTCCCTCAGAAGGCCAACGTCTTAAGATCAGAGATTGTACTATGTGGGGGATGCTCCATAGCTGCTTGATCTTCCCTTGTTCGAAGGCGATGATGTGCTGTATATGCAAAACATGCTTCAATACTGAGAGGTCGAAGGCCTCCAGGAACAAGGTCAGGTGCGGTAAGCTATTCCCTTGCGAGGAATTCAGCTGGTACAACGGACTCCGAGCATATGCTAAGTATGCAACTAATCCGGCGGCCCACCACGTGGACGAGGTCTATATCGAGGGTATTGAAAGCGAAAATAGGTACAATAACCTATACCCTATCGTCACTATCCAAGATGAGGCGCTCTGTGGCCTTACTATGGCCCAGCTTATGAACACTGTAGGCCTCCAAGACTTCCCCGGCAGCTTTGGTGAGGTGGTGAAAAGGCTGCGCAAGTTTGTACTCCACCGAGAGTCTCTCGCCATCGAAGAACTCGATAATTATAGTCGGCCATCCAACCCTCTCGGTCCGGTCGGTGGCTTCCTACAGGATAAGATCGGAAGGGTTGTATTTTTGGCAGGCCAACGCTAGGCTTGAGCATATGCCGGGTTTTGATGCCGCCCGCCCTTACGTAGTGTGGCAAAACACGTGCCCCCTTGACCCGGAGCTAGAAGCGGCTCTAGCACAAAGAATAGCAGAGCTGGAGCTTGGGCATGGACGCCAAGCTCACCCCTCCCCTGCCGAGAGCTCACGCAGCGGACAGCAGCGTGCTGGTTGCAAGGACTCCGGCCGCTGGAGAGCGCCTTTCTCGCCTGTAGGAGATAGCCGTTATACGATAGGTAGTGAAGGATGAATACGCGGCATAACTGGGCACCGAAGTATCAGGAACTAGGGTTCTATTTCAGATGCAACCGATGCCGGGATTCCTGACTCGTCTGGACGCTCACCGCAACGGCAACTGCCTGCAAGCCCAGTCGAAAGTGTCCCAGCTGGGTGCCCTGTCGAACACGATCAGCCAGGAAGCTACCGCATGCATTATCGTCCGGAACATTCCCCGATGCTGTGTGGCCCAGAAGGCCCCAATGTTCGCGATCAAGCAGAAGGCCATCCCAGTAACATGCAGGATATCAGAATGATAGAGTCTGACCATTCCACGGGAATGTTCAGAGCTCAAGGAGGGGAGGGAGCCGGAAGTTCATTTGGTAATAAAGTTGGACGGTGGTGCGGCCATCGGAGTCTGTCGGTTCGTCTGATTCTCAAATGTTACTAACAATTTCATAGGTACCTCGTTTCGCCCCCGCCCGCTGTTACTGGGCCTTCCCCATTATTGTCACACCCCTGAGGAGTTTCTGAGAGATATGTATGGCCAGGATGCAAATCGCAACTGGTCTGATGGAGGATATAGCAGCTCAGTCAGTATGCCAGCGACCTCGGGGCATCATCAGCACCAGTCTGCTAGGTGAGCCCGATCCTCAAGAGAATGGCACTCTGTTGAACCTGCTGTTCCGCGTTGGATTTCAGGGAAGGCCAAAGAAGGAAGGATCAACATGCTCACCGAGATGATGGCTGGCTCCGGAACAGGGTTGTCGGCTTTGGGAAACGATTTCCCTTTCCCGGGAAATTTCCCGGGAACTTGTTCCCGGGAACGCTCTCGGCCGTTTTTCCCGGGAAATTTCAAAAAATCGTGTTTTTCGGCCATTTTGCGAAGAGTATGTTGCAAATATTCAACCTCCATGTAAATGGAGCACTCTGAAGACCAATACAGCTTAATCCATACCCATGCGCACTCCAAATGTTGAACAATTAGCAGTTTATCATTTTCGGGCGCGTGCGACACGTGTCGCGCGGGCAGAATCTCGCTCGCCCGAAATGTGACGATCGAAGCAGGGGTGAAGTACAAAATCCAAGGGAAAGGCCCAATATCCAAGGAAGCGTGTGGACGCAAGCAAGCAAGCTCCACAGACAGAGGGGCGGGACCATCCCAGGGGATGGAGAGCCTCGATGGCTGACCCCTCGGCTGACGGGCGGGACGGGCTGGGCTCGAAAACCACCAAGTCGAGCATCCGCGATGCTCGACATGGCGAGATCCACAGGGGACTAGCGACATGAACATACGCTACTCCGCGTCACTGCGTGACGTGTGGGCTTACGCACGCAAGCCCAACGCGAGGCGAGATCGCGCAGGTTTTACGCCGATGAAACAAAGTTTCTCGGAATATAAAACTCCGTCTACGATCTCGCTAGCTCGCGAACCAGACAGTGGGAAGCGACGCAAGCAAGCAAGCTCCACAGACAGAGGGGCGGGACCATCCCAGGGGATGGAGAGCCTCGATGGCTGACCCCATTGTCAGAGCTGTACTTGGTCAGTCGTTAACCACTCTCTTCCGCTCCGAGACTCTTCCCCAAAATGCTTCCTTGGATTTCGTACCTCTCTTGGAATTTGGGAATCACCCTCGAAGCAGTGTTTCGGGAGCACCGTTTCCGCATGAGCGGGCAGTCTTTTGCTCGTAAGATAATGTAACTGTTATTTTCTCATCGAATCCAATAGTTCGTCTATCCAAGATTGGCCGTAGCTTACAGACCACTGGTCTGTAAGTTGTTCACCGCCGGTGCTTCTCTCGGCATTGATTTAGGCGGAGGTCTTTCGCTCTTCCTTGAATTGACTATATCTGCGATACTCCGGCTACTTTTGAGAGAATGGGAGAGGCCAGAGATTGGTCAAGTGCGCAAGATAATCCCTACGAATGGGAGTACGATTGTTCGTCCGGACTATCCCTTGAGTCTTGCCACAACACGGATGTGCGTGTTGTGGACTGTGGTGCCAGCTCGGAGCCCAGAAGACAGCGAGATATTGCGAACCGCCGGCAGGCGGTTAGAAAAAAAACAGTGGGGAAAGTTTCCCGGGAATTTTCCGGGAAATTCCCGGGAAATTCCCGGGAAATTCCCTTCCCGGGAAATGCGAACTTTTTTTCCCAAAAACGACAACCCTGCTCCGGAAGGATGATCGGTGTCAAGACTGGCATTGCCGACGTAATGACATATATCCAGACAAGTCCAGGTCGGATGCTTTCAAGCATATCGTTCCGGAAGGCCATCAGTACATTGCGAAAGGTAATAACGCTTCTTTCGTATCGTATAATGCAAACGGGTCCCCTGCTCAGCTCCGGTCATAGATGTACCAAAAGATCAGACGGTAGAGATCCTTGCTCAAGTTCAATCTTCTGCTCAAGTTGAACACCGCATTGAAGCTCCGGATTTGCTGATTCCAGCCGAGCCTGAGTTGAGAAGGCCGCACTCAAGACCTCAGCATCCGCCCCATATGAGTCCAACTCGCCCTGAGAATTGTGAGTGCTCAGGTGGCGAGCCTACTCAGAGGCTCGCCATTGATGTTCGGCATCCGCGGAGACCAGACAGCGAGCTTCCAACCCCAGCGAATCCGGTTACCACTGCAGTTGGCCGAGCAGAACCTTCAAGCAGTCCTAACCCTCCAACCAAGAAGGCCACCATCAACCGCGGAAGACGTCGCCAAGCTCCTGAGGGTATTGATGCAGAAAGTTTATTTTCTATGCCGTGGCTGGGCGCCGACCGTCGTCGCATCGAGCACGACCCGGAGCGCACGTTCTGGCCGGCCAGAATCGAGCTGCCGTTTTTCAAGATGCTTCCTCGGACTAGTCGTGCGGAACTCAGGAACCGAAGGCCAACCGACCGTAGCTTTGTCATCGAGGGTGAAGATTATGCCTACATGGGGGGCAGCTGAGTACGAAGACGACTCGAGGGATAGCCCGCTGGCGCCGTGTGCTGGACTCTCTGGAGGAGGCCAATCTCATCTGCCCTCTTGACAAGGGAAATTTGTCGTCCATCTCCCATCAATTGGTCGCCGGCGGGGCGATTCCAAAGGCGAAGGCCAACCAAGTCGGCTGCGTCGCAATTTTGACAGGTCTCTACAGTGGGTCCCAGGGACAGTTTGCACTGAATGTCCCCACAGCTGGGACAATATTGGACTGGTTGGCCGATGGGGAGCTTGGTGTCCGGGTGTACCGCGATTCGTCCATGATCGATTGGTCCACTGCAGCTTCGATCCAAGATTGTTTCGTACAAATTTCGGTTCATTCATGATCTTTTCGTACATCGAAAAAGTGTATGTTTCGGTCACGATTTTTTCATCCATAACCGGTTTCGTACACGGTTATTTCGTCCATGGGCGGTTGATCCAAAGATATGCTCGTTGTGATCTATTCGGCCACGATCTTTTCGAAAAAAATTCATTCGTCCAATAGTGGTTCGTACATATGAAACTGACGACACGCAAATGTTTATCGAAGGAAATGAACCCACGGCCTCGGGAATACCAGCTTGAGCTGCTAACCTACTCACCTGTAAGACTCCTTCTGAATTCCGACAAAGTACCGCCCATGCGATACCCAACCTATTCAACTTGGCTCCATTCATGTTTGGAGCTTCTAGGCACTGGGATCATCACAGAGACAACCTGATGTGGGGGAGTGCTAGATCGTCACCACTGGTGACTCACCAGTAGAGGCGGCGGTGAGATTCTTAGGTCGTAGTAGGTGATGGTAATAGCGGAATTGGTAGAGCTCCCGGCTTGCATGACGATGGTCCCAGGTTCGAATCGCGGTAAGGGTAGATAGTAATGGTGGAGCCGGCGGCGCAGTATATGCTGCTACTAGACATATGTGACGCCGCGGCGTCACATATGTCTAAAAGTAGCGTGGATGAAACCCACGTGTACGAAAGGCTTGTACGAAAAGCCCTGGAAGAAAGAAGCGGAGTTAGAGCATGATTGGACGAAACGGCGTGGATGAAAGAATCATGTACTCAAGACCCATGGACGAAAGAGGTGTGTATGAATGAGGATGTACGGAAGTAACATGGACGAAACAAGCAGGATGAACCCTACCGTGGACGAAACAATCGTGGACGAAACCTGCAATGTATGAAACAGCAATGTATGAATGGAGGTTCCCCGTGGTGTCCTCTACGTCGTGGTGCACAGCAAGAACAAGATAACTAATTCTCCTCCACAGAATGTGGCCAGTTTGGGGTTCTGCTGCAGGCGCCATTTGGAGGCCAACCTCAAGGTATTCAGGCGGTGGGAGCTTCGAAGGCCTTTAAGGGGTGATGGACCAAACGGAAGGCCAACGGCGTCGTTCTTGGTGAGATCTAGGGATGCGTTCGACACGGACTTGTTCGAGGTCAACGAGGGAGGCCACCGACGCAGTTGGAGCAAGAGTGGTTTAACGGTAGCCGAAAGTGTGCTGAACAGAGTTATTATATTGGCTCGCGAGACGTTGCATAAGCGGAAGCCTCCTGTTGATTGTTTCAAAATCCCAGAGAGTTGGAACGTGTCATCCGAAGATCAGAGACCACATTATATTCCGTGGGACGGCTGGATAAAAGAGCAGGCAGACTGGGATGATTACCGGAAGGCCAGCAGGAGCTCTCGCTGTGAGCAAGACTCATGGAGCGTCATTCATAGTCTTCGCAATCCGACGGCCATCGCAGATAGCTTCGTGCGAGCGAAATAGCTTTTCCCGCTGTGGCTGGAACGAGATAATGTAAGACGAAAATCATTTTCCTTGCGCTTATGGGGCCATAATTCTTTCTCAGGTCAATCACCATGCCAGCAGCCATTATCTACAGTAATCGAGTACGACAGTAACCGTGAGACTTACATATAATTTGGAGGCCAACCATAATCCGCACGCCACCTATAATTTGAAGGCCAACTAGAATCTGAAGATCATCTATTTTGCTGAGTGAAGTAACTTCCTGCAATTGAGTTTTTGAATCTGTGAAGTTAAGGATGATCCATTGAAGAAGAGCTTGTATTGCGTTTGATTTTATTGGACCACTAATAGCGGTGTGAAATCATAGTATGATTATCATACCCAAGGCTGCGCGGCTGGCAGCTGCATGCAGCGGGAAAGCTGCGGAAAACTCACGGAGTTACTCACTGAAGGAGAAAGCCTTGAATGGCTCAGGTGGTCGCATAGGCGTCCTACTATTAGTGATATACTAGTCGAACTCGGGAATGAACGGATGCGTCTCGGTATCACTGCCGCCGATTCTTCGGCATAGGCTCGAAATATCCAGTCAATTGATTTTGCATAACAGAAATCTGGCAGAAACCTCAAGGGCAGATCCGATGGTGGGTGGGAACCTCCTTCATTCCGAGCCTTCTTCCAGGGAGCGTCTCCCCTGATGCCTTCTGAGGGCATCCGCCAGTCACAGTTACCGTAATTCAACCGTTTCTCACGGTGGGGAACAGTGGAGTGCACCGTTCACTGGAAAGCAAGAACTTGAGTCCAAGATCATATGTATCGCCCATGTTGTCGGCGACAACTTGTCGCTCAAGAACCTCGAACTCTGAGCCTTCACTGCAAATACAGTCTTTGAAATACTACCCTGAGGATCTCTTCGATAGCTATCGAACCTCGAGAGCCGGGGAATGCAGTACTGTGCTGAGTACAACGCTTCGCTTCTTCGCATTAAAAATCACTGAATCTGAGTCAGCGACTCTTCAGACACAGAGCAGGCAGGCCAGAGCGAGGCTGGCAAATCGTTGTTTGTGAGATATACCACGCACTCGATCAGTGTTTCTAACGGGAGCGTCACTATGTCCTTAACAGAGCGGCGCGTCATGTTCCGCTGCCAAAATTGACATTCTGAGCCGAACGCATTGCCCAGAGAATGGACGTTGGATGTCTTCCGACATTCCAGTCCCATTCCGTGAGAATGTTAGCGGTCTCGCCGGTCCTAATAGTTCCTCATTACTAAGGCTGCTCAGTTGATTTAGATAACGATTACGTTAGTGCACCCCGCACGCAGTCTGTCGGGCTAACCGGTGCAATGCAAGGGATGTTCGGCCGTTCCCTTCGCGCAGTCTTGCTTAAATGCATGAAATATACCAACTTCAAGTGAAGCTTGCATCCTCCAATCGCGTGAAATATGTATATCGAATAATATGCTTGAGCTGTTCTGCTTTGACTCCTCTCTACAGCCAGTGGATCCTCCAACTCCAAAAAACACAACACGAAAATTGCATACTTGTTGACTGCCTGAAGTGTTCGAAAAATAGAGAGCGATCGTACTCGTCTAAGTCGTCCATTCTGCTTCCTTCTCCTAGCACGTAACTTGAGTGCAGAAGGACGGCGGAAGAGCTCGGGGTTACCGAGGGTCAACAAGCGAACCGCAGACAAACCTGCAATACGACTCACCTCATTCAATGAAAATAGAACTAAAGTTCTCCTCACAGTTAAGTCGGGCTATCTCAGAGCCTCCAAATCCTAGTAGCGTTCCAATAAGCTTCATAGCTGGGAGAATCTTGGAAACTGCCTGCGGATGGCCAGACGACATGCAATCTGCGATATACCCATGGGAGTCTTGCTTCATATGCGATAATTTACTGATCACAGATCCCCCAGCATGTTCCCGTGAAAGCACAGAGAAACAGGTCACCGACGCGTTTCCGACACTGCGTTGATCCATTGGAACATCGGAAACTCAACGATTTCAAGTTTTCAGGTCATTAACAATGCGATAGCCTGAGGGATGAAGTACTGTTCAACGAATATTGGATCATCCAATTTGGACGAGGCCCTTTTGCACATTCAGACATTCAGACACATTCTCCCGCTCAAGGTTATCACCTCCCTCCAAAGCAAACGCCATAGTGGCCGATGGATAACGAGAACGAGAACCTGTGGCTTGCATACAGTAGTACCTAGCCAGTAGTGAGTCTCGCCCGCCAGGGCATCCATTGTGTCGCTCGCCGGCAACGGCTGACCGTTTCATCATGAGGCTAGTAGCTGGAGCTAATCACTCTTGAATGATAGATTTCATTTGCACTAACTCCTGGTGCTTTGTGTTTCCCATATGACTGACGGTGACTCCTCCCAACAGCAACATGGCTCCACGGCCGAGAACGGCACTCAGTGGGATTGGGTTACCGATTTGGAGAAACAAGTCATGGACGACATCGAGGCCCGCCCGTCGAGACCGAGCCCAACGGTCCTATCCAATCTGACTCCGTTGGCTACTGTCGAAGCTATACTCGGTATCGGCGGCTACAATAGGTGGCTGGACGCTATGTCCATCTTCCGTACGTCCAATGGGAAGGAACTGGGCACTGATGTCAACGGCTTCCTCATGGATCACGCCTTGAGCGTCATGAAGGACTCAGAGGCCGAGACCAGATTATCCTGTTCGAGGACCCAGCTCTCTGATTATGAATACAAAGAGGGGTTGATGCATTCGGTGAGAGCTACAGGCCTAGGCCTGGTCGGCCAGCTGTTACTCTTGGCGACAGTCCTCGCCCCTCCCCTCGCCCAGAACGTGAAGGATACGGTCATAGACCTAGCTGAAGCCGATGAGGCAGCTTATCTTTGGCTGGAGAAGGAGGAGAACGCTCACGTGGACCGTGGCAACTGTGTGAGGTGGCTCGGCTTCGTTAAGAAGGTTTGCAACGCTGTGCACTTGGAATGGTCCCGAGTTGTTCATGAAGAGGTTACTGTCAGCGATGCTCTCCATCACTACAGTGGTTTACGCTGGACGAAGAACTGTACTCTTGACCAGCTCATCCTCAAGGAGAGAGATGCTTTTCACTACCTATCCCGTGCTGGGGACGGGGGAGTGAGGTTGGGTGATCAAGCTCGACTTGACGTCTTGAATCGATGCCTACGAGAATCCAACAGATGGGGTTATGTTCTCACCCCAGAGCTCAACAAGATCCTATGGTCGGCAAGGTCAGTACCTGAGTGGGTGCTGGCGGCTAAGCAGATCCGTTCTGACTCACGTCGTTCCGGACTTCTTCCTGACCGAGAGTACCAGCCGGTTAAGACCGAATCCTCCGCTTACGCCTCTTACAAGGTGGAGTATCAGGGTCGTCGTGGCCAGAACAAGAAGACCAAGGATGACGACAAGGTTCAGGATGCGGTCAAACGGCGGTTGACTAAGGCTCGAGGAGATAAGAAGAACAAGCAGCATGTGCGAAACAGCCGTCCACTACGAGGCTCGAGAGGGGTCACCTCTGGTTCGGATGACGAGAACGAGGCCGCTGTAGTCTGCTACCATTGTCATGGTCTTGGTCATCGACGTCCCCAATGTCCGTACCGTGAGATGGAGAAGGCTGAAGCTCGGCGATTGGTCAAGACTGGTACCAAGTCTGCGGTACGAGGGCAACAAGATCGGTCGAGAGAGACCAGTGCGCCGGCTACTCGGACACTTCGGTCGAGGAGGGCTGCAGCGGCCAGGGCTCCGGACAACTATAAGACTGTGACCGAGCATCGTGTTCACGCCACCCAGACCATTGACAATGGTAACCTTGGTGGGTCGGGGGAGCCTAACAACTCTCCCCGAGTTCAAGAGATTGACCACGAGGCCCTAGATGAGCCTATCGGTAGTGAACCCGTCGACAGTCCGACGAGTTCAGACTCATCCGACTATTACTCTGAGTCGGGGGAGTCGGTTCACGAGGTTCTACGTGCGTTGAGGACTGGAGTTACTCAGGCCAGAGTTCAACACATCCATTCCTCTACTTGCGGGATGGATAAGGTGGTCACTGACACTTCAAGGTTGCTTTGGGTGTCTTTAACGGTAGACTCTAGGGTCATGGATGTCTACATCGACACCTGTGCTACGGTGTCTTACATCGGTCTGGATCTGCTCGACCCAACTCAGAAGGATCGAGTTCAACCCTGTCAAGAACGGTGCAAGGGTATTGGCGGACACGAATCACTAGTTCGAGGACTACTCAGGGCTCGGTGCCGTACCGTCTCCAAGGCCTTCGACGTCTGGGCTCGAGTTATCGATGGCCAGTCTCCCTTACTACTGGGTCTTGACAGCCTCCACAAGATCGGTCTCAACCTCCACTTAGTCGATGGTCAGGTTAGGTTGGAGTTGGGTGGTAACCTCAACTCAGACAAGTGGGTCGGGCAAGTCCTGAGGACGTTCTCTACAGATTCTCTACCAGAGTTGGAACTGAGAGTGACTCGTGAGAACCCACCGCTGACGGCCGTCTACATCCCCATGCGCCAAGAGGCTCTCGACGCTGGCAACAAGATACTGGATGACCTTGTTAGCCGTGGTATTGTGGAGGACATTGACTTGCAGGCTCAGCACTTAACGGGGCCCGAACCCTGGGTCTCCAATGGTTTCGCCATCCCGAAGGGCACCCAGAAGTGGAGATTCATCGTCGACCTCCGGAAGGTTAACCTTCGGTTGGACACCAGTGACTGCAACGAGGTCAGCCCAGATGTGATGTCTCTGCTCTCATCCATCCCCTCCGACGCCAGCTTCTTTGCGTCCATCGACCTGCGCGACGCATTCTTCAACGTGCGCTTGGTTGAGTCCAGCAAGAGGTATCTCATCACCCGGTTCGGTCATCGGTACGTTCGATGGAATCGGGCTCCTCAGGGATTAGCCCTAAGTCCGAGTTTCTGGAGCTCCTGGATAACGGCTTTACTCCGACGAGGTGGTATCGATGTCAGCTGCGTGAGGGTGTATGTCGACGACCTTATCATCTTCGGTCGCTCGGAGCACGAGGTGAACCGCAAGGTCCAGGAGCTACTGAAGTTCTTCCAGGACTGCGGCGTGGCGGTCTCGTTGGAGAAGGTGGTGAACGCTGGGCGAAGGCTGGCGGCCCTTGGCATGGAGCTCACTCCGGGAGGTTGGTCGGTTTCTCAAGACAAGATCGACAAGTTGCAGGAGATGACGGAGTCCAAGCCTACTACCCGAGACGACTTGAGGTCTCTTATTGGCCTACTCCAATACTGCAGGACCGCCTACCACTATGTCCGTGTGCCTTCCGAGTTCTCCGAGGACATGGGAGCTCTCAATGACTTACTCAAGGGTTCGGGTCGGCTCAAGTGGACACCGGTAGCGGACGTCGCCTATGATCGGCTCCGACTACGGTTCAAACAGCGGTTTCTGCCTTTCCACTCTGTCGAGGAGACGGCACCCAGTACCACTAGACGTTATGTGATACAGGCCGACGCCAGTGACGTGGCTATTGGTTTCTGTCTGTGGTCGATCAATGTCGATGAGGACGTCTCCGCCGACACCTTAGCTAAGTCCGGTAGTCTACTCATGTGGGGTTCCAAGGTGCTTGACTCAGCCTCTCGGAGCTGGCCCTCTTGGGATCGAGAAGGTTACGCGGTCTACGTCGCCCTTTGTCGCTTCCGACCGTGGTTGATATCCTCAACGACGACCACATACGTCTTGACTGACAACACTGGTAGCTTGTACAAGTGGGCCACCATGGAGAAGGGCGAGCGGCTGTTACCGTCTTTGCAACGAGGACAACGTTGGCTTCGCTGGTTCAACTCGACGAGTGATATGCTGATCTTCAAGTCCATCTGCTTCAAGCATGTGAAGGGAGTAGAGAACGGCCTAGCTGATGCGCTCAGCAGACTCACCAATCACTTGTTGAACCGAGATGATGAGGCGGTGCAGACGGAGCAGTGTCTTCAAACGGTTGCCGGGTCGGGGGAGCCCGGCGTCGGTTTCTTGTCTGACTGTGACTGGGCTCCACCTGCGTTGGTTGGTCCTATCCAAGAAGCCTGTCGAGTAGCACAACCTCGGGATGAACAGACCAAGTTCCTGGGCAAGACGGTGTCTGAGATCTACCAGTTGGTGACGGCTAAGGATGACCCCACCACAGTGGTACCTGACTGGCTGGATCGCTTCCTCCTCTTCGACCATTGTCTAATGATGAGCTCCCTTGAGCCGGTTACTCACTTACATCGGTGGTTAGTGGTGATACCGGTGGGCACTATTAGTGTCGAGATTGAAAAGGAGACCAAGACTGTTCCTATCCGTGAGTACCTATGCTGGCTGGTTCACTCGCGTGTAGCCACTGGTCACCCCTCTCCGGCAATGATGAAGTGTCAACTCCGTCAACGTTGTTGGTGGCCGTCTATGGAACCCTGCTGCCGGACGTGGACGAGTAAATGCCACACCTGCCAAGTGGAGACAGCCCGCACCAACCGCAGTCTTGGGAAGTTTAGCCTTCGCCGCTACCCCGGTCGCTTCGAGGCCCTCAGCGTGGACTATACCGGTCCCTACGAGGTATCTTCGGTGGGGCAGTTCCGGTTCAGCCTGACGATCATGGACCTCTGTACTGGGTACGTCCGCTTCGCTGCTACAAGGACGCGGTGCGGAGGCGAGTTCGTGGCGACTCTGCTGAAGTATTGGGGAATGGACTTCGATCTACCCCGTACTATATTGCATGATCGTGATGGGGCCTTCGTGGCTGAAGTGGTCAGGGCTTGGAAGGCCCGGGCCCAGATCGAGGAGAAGACTTCTCTGCCCTACTTGGCTCGCATGAACGGCAAATGTGAGCGAGCTCATCAAGAGCTGAAGCGGTGTGTCCGTCAGGTTATCTCCCAGTCCGGGTCGGCATCATGGCCAGAGGCGTTGACTGTTGCCGCCCGAGTACACAACCGGTTTCCGACCTTCCGTGAGAAGATCAGTCCTTATCAGCTGGTCTTCGGGCAACTACCTCGAGATGACTGGGGTGCATTGGTTAACAGCCTACGTCATGAAGATGGTTTCCAGAAACTCTGTGAGGATGACCCAAGTGGTTTCTTGAAGGATCTCAAGACCAACATCGAGAACACTCTGGCCATCTACCGGGAGAACAATGTCTTCCACCGACTGGGTATGAACCACCACCGCCAGGCCTCCTCCTTTCAGGTGGGAGATCGAGTGCTCTACCTCAAGCACGCGGCCACTGACGGTCCGGCGAGTGCATTCCATCCTACTGTGGAAGGTCCCTACACCATCACTGAGGTCAGTGAGCGTCAACCGGCTTTGGTCACCCTAGACGATCGAGTCAAGTGTGCTGCCGACCAGCTTGTGCGGTACCGGGACTATGACTCGGTATTGCCAGCGGCCACATCGTCTACTGCGGCGCAAGAGGTTGTCGAGCTCGAGCGAGTGGACCCAGACTCTCTATCCGTTGGTGACTTCGTCGTCTATCGCAGTCCAGGTAACGATTGGCTCTTCGAGATCGCCCGAGTAACCGCCGTGGCTGTCGACCAAGGAGCTGTGGACGTTGACCTCTATATCGTCAATCGGTCGGAGAAGTGGCTGCCAAGTGGTCGCAGATGTCGTGCCCCAATGGCACTGGTTTTGTGCAAGATCGAGATGAACCAGAAATCTCGGATAACCCGACGTTCCCGTCAAGATCTGAAGAACTTGGGAGTCCACCTGTGACGTTCAACGATGGATTATTCTATGATAATGCAGTATGTAATGCTAATTGATGATGAGTATGATGATTATTGTATATTGGTATTAGCTCCAGTCTGCGATGCCCTTTCAATTATGTTTGACGCCCAAGACCCACTAGGGGGAGATGTGGCTTGCATACAGTAGTACCTAGCCAGTAGTGAGTCTCGCCCGCCAGGGCATCCATTGTGTCGCTCGCCGGCAACGGCTGACCGTTTCATCATGAGGCTAGTAGCTGGAGCTAATCACTCTTGAATGATAGATTTCATTTGCACTAACTCCTGGTGCTTTGTGTTTCCCATATGACTGACGGTGACTCCTCCCAACAGCAACAAACCCGCTCGGACATGCGCTGCGTAACGCGCGCGCCCTGATGATCGATTCCTCACGCCGGGTTTCAGCACAGCGCAGATCAGAGGTCAGACCCGGTTCTTCAGCGCGGTTGCCGACAGAATCACATAAAACAACCGAACCACCGATGGAACCAACAGTGGCGGTAAAACACTCGCTGCGCTTGCCATGAGTCATTGCCGTGACGGTGATGCCGTCAACGGTGAACACCCAGGAAGTGACTGCTTTATGCAGACACCGTGTCCAACCCACTGGTTTACCTGGGCCCAGGCGCAGGAGGGATATCCTATGACCGTTCAATAGCGTCAAGAGCTGGCACATCCGCATGATGAGCTGACGGTCAACCGACACTACTATTAAGTTAATAGTATTAACTCAACACGAGTATTAGTATTTAATACTAGAGTCAATTTAACTCTTTTTGTTTACAGGATCGCCCGCACAGAGTGTAGCGGCGGTAAATGGGTAGCATTACAGCAATGAATTGCACCAATATACCACTACAACGAAAAACTGGGTGTCAATTAGGGTGTCCCTGGTCTCGGAATAATTGTCAACGACTTGTACGGAATACATATATGCAATAGCATACACGTATACTCTGGGCGATACTTGAATCTGCAACTTTTGGATTAGAAGTCAAACGCTCTATCCGATTGAGCCACCAGAGCCGGAAGCAGTAGTGACATACAGTGCTGGCCGGTGGTGAGCGTTCCTTTGAATGTTGAAGGGCATACAGTTGATTAATTTGCTGCCTCAGCAGACTATTCTCAGTAAGCCAACTTGTGTTGAAATTGGAGCGCTTGGGGTTCCGGAGCCAAATGTTGCGGGTTCAACTTCGGTCAGGATTAGGCAAAATCCTAGTTCCGAGTGAAGTGTCGCACCAAGACTTGGTGCAAGATGGAACACGCTGTGGGATAGGGCTGAGCCGTGGTAAGGCGAGAATTCCAGGACAGCGCAACGTGCATCCATCAGCGATAAGCTGACGCCTCGTTCTGTGTTCATGAACGTCATGTCAACAATCCCGTGTGCTGAAGCACACTGCGTTCCAAACACAATTCACTGCCCGGATTTGACGCGGGGTTCAAACGGCCACAACGTGACGTCCTGGCCACTAGACGATAGCGACGCAGGAGACCTTTCTGATGATACATATTCCAATGCTTAACAACAAACAAGCTGTGCTCACTCAATTTCGCTGAAGCGAGAAACGCCGAGCAGTGTCCGATGGTGAGTTCTTGGAATATTGCATGATCACAGTTGAATTGCATTCGAGCCGCAAGCTATCTCGAAGCACTTGTAACACTCTACACGGCAGATGGAGCCATCCAATACTAACTAATCACTGACAGTTTGGCCGAGGCGCTAGTGACTAGCTCTACAAGTGCGAGACGACGGAGATAGCGTATAGTCAGGAAGGGCTGTCTTAAGAACAGACAGCTCCGATCTGATGTGGTAGCATACACGTATACTCTAGGCGATACTTGAATCTGCAACTTTTGGACTAGATGTCCAACGCTCCATCCGATTGAGTTACTAGAGCTGGTGAACGGATCAAGCTGTCACGGACAGCAGCTAGTGCCGACTAGCGTTTTGCGCCGCTAGGCGCACCTGCATAGAGTGGATTCATGCTTCACAGTTCGAGTGCTGCCGATAGTTTGGCGGCAGCCTACTCCTGTCAAAAAGGAATCCAAGCGGAACACTCCCCCGATCGATCCAACACGAGTACGGAGTGTAACTAACCATTTTTAGTCGACCTTGTGGCGCAATGGAAGCTCGTCGGTTTCCGGAGCCGAAGTTTGCGGGTTCAAGTCCCGCCAGGGTTGTAGTATTTAATTGCTTTCAACGGCAATAGTGTATAGTAGGGAGACTGCCATAGGACTCCTCCTATGATAGGAGCAGACAGTTCCGATCTGATGTGTACCTACTCTGGGCGGGACTTGAACCCGCAACCTTTGGATTAGAAGTTCAACGATCTATCCGATTGAGCCACCAGAGCCGGATTCGGTTGCGACATACAGTGCTGGCCGGTGGTGGGCGTTCCTTTGAATGTTGAAGGGCATACAGTGGATTCATTTGCTGCCTCAGCAGACTATTCTCAGTAAGCCGAGCTTATGGTGAAATTGAAGGACTTCGGATTCCGGAGCCAAATGCTGCGGGTTCAACTTCGGTCAGGATTAGGCAAAATCCTAGTTCCGATTGAAGTGTCGCACCAAGACTTGGTGCACGATGAAACACGCTGTGGGATAGGGCTGAGCCGTGGTAAGGCGAGAATTCCAGGACAGCGCACCGTGCATCCATCAGCGACAAGCTGACGTCTCGTTCTGTGTTCATGAACGTCTTGTCATCATTCTCGTGTGCTGGAACACATTTCGTTCCAAACTAAAGTCGCTACCCGGATGTGAACCGGGGTTGTCACGGCCACAACGTGACGTCCTGACCACTAGACGATAGCGACGCAGGAGACCATTCTGATGATACATATTCCGATGCTTAACAACAAACAAGCTGTGATCACTCAATTTCGCTGAAGCGAGAAACGCCGGGCAGTGTCCGATGGTGAGTTCTTGGAATATTGCATGATCACAGTTGAATTGCATTCGAGCCGCAAGCTATCTCAAAGCACTTGTAACACTCTACACGGCAGATGGAGCCATCCAATACTAACTAATCACTGACAGTTTGGCCGAGGCGCTAGTGACTAGCACTACAAGTGCGAGACGACGGAGATAGCGTATAGTCAGGAAGGGCTGTCTTAAGAACAGACAGCTCCGATCTGATGTGGTAGCATACACGTATACTCTAGGCGATACTTGAATCTGCAACTTTTGGACTAGATGTCCAACGCTCCATCCGATTGAGTTACTAGAGCTGGTGAACGGATCAAGCTGTCACGGACAGCAGCTAGTGCCGACTAGCGTTTTGCGCCGCTAGGCGCACCTGCATAGAGTGGATTCATGCTTCACAGTTCGAGTGCTGCCGATAGTTTGGCGGCAGCCTACTCCTGTCAAAAAGGAATCCAAGCGGAACACTCCCCCGATCGATCCAACACGAGTACGGAGTGTAACTAACCATTTTTAGTCGACCTTGTGGCGCAATGGAAGCTCGTCGGTTTCCGGAGCCGAAGTTTGCGGGTTCAAGTCCCGCCAGGGTTGTAGTATTTAATTGCTTTCAACGGCAATAGTGTATAGTAGGGAGACTGCCATAGGACTCCTCCTATGATAGGAGCAGACAGTTCCGATCTGATGTGTACCTACTCTGGGCGGGACTTGAACCCGCAACCTTTGCATTAGTAGCCCAATGCTCTATCCGATTGAGCCACCAGAGCCGGAGTGCCGCCCGATGCTGGGCGCACGCTGAGAGCGCTGCACTCAAATGATATTGTGCTTCCGCTGCGCCTGTGCATCTCGATGTTGAAATGGCGTCACATAGTCACTCTCTAGAGAGGCTCTGTGAGACGGTTGCCACGTTTAACGATCTTGCGGACTACTATAAATATCTCGGCTATTCACATATCATTCAAAGTGTACACGTTCAACCTGCTGCCATACACTCCTATGAAGCACTCCGGAGCCAACTCGACTCAGTTCGTCTGTTAAACGTAATGATGTCAAAACTTGTTCAAAAACCCTGGTACCTGAGAGGGAAGAACATGGATTCGACTCAGCATGCTAACAAAACGGAGGCTCAAATTAAGAATATCTTCTGTTTCGTGTCAACCTTAACGCCGGGCAAGTTCCACACTACTGAGTCTCACTTTGTCACGTTGTATTGTATACAACTCGATTGTGACTACTAACTGCAGGAGGTGTTCAATGGCAAACACCGTGACCTACATGATGCATCCCTCTCACCACCGATGAGGGGCAGAATTCTGGGTGGGCGTGTCGATGCGAGTGAGAGCGACTCGGCACTGAAATGGAAAACTAATAACGATTTCATGACCAGCGAAGTTTACGGAGCAAATTCCATTCTCTCACACTTTCTTGTCATAGCGATAATGGCTGTTGTGCCGATTTTCACGATGATTCTCATTGAATCAGGAGGCCATGAACAGTTTGGTTTGTAATGAAGTTTGGCATAATTTCTGCAGCTAAACCAATTTTACCCGACTAAAACCCTTGTGACTCGGGAGTGTGGGTTCGGAATGGCTGAGCGCCAGAGAAGTACCAACCCGAACAGGTTTTACACACGCGACGCCGCGCTTAGATCCAAGAAAAGTTTTGTTGGTTGCCAACAAAACCCTTCGGGGTTATCAATAAAAAATAATGAGCAAAACTTTCGCTCATAATTACGTATTCGTAAGGTCTGACATCAACCAGAAAGTTATGCTTCTAAGATATCTTCATTGACACCGTCATTGGAAATTAATCCGCAATAAGTGACGTCTCTAGCAATGTAAAATGCGAAGTGTCTTGGCCACTAGTGTTTCAAATATCGCGGGAGAATCTCCAACATATGAATGGAATGTTTTTCATGAAAAAATATATTTTGGTTGGATCCAACCATCACCCACCAGTACGCAACCGACCTCAGGCGAATCCAAATCTACAGATGAAGCGCCGAGTTGATGTAGCTGGTCTATGAACCTCGCACAGCGACTTCGCAAGCTGAAATGGTGAAGCTAGCGATTGTTCATCGGAGTGGACGGACCGACGTTACAGTGCATTTTCTGCCTCCAAAGCAGAGTTTCTCTCACACAAAAATTTCACTTGCCGATTCAAGTCGTCGAGAGTCTGAGAAAAAAAACAAAAACACAAATTGCGAGGCGAACGGAGTGTCTTATCTCACTTCACGGTGACCACGTGCGTGCGTGCGCAATTTTACAGGTTTATTTTTTTGCAATTTTTCACAATGTGTGCCATTTTTTCCGATCCGAAACAGATATGAAAACCAATACAACATTACTCTAAGGCTCATGTCATGGTAATCTTGCGAGAAATATCGAACCTCCTGTTCCGGAGGAGCTCATTTACCCTCCGCAGGAACCGCCAAGAAATGAAACCCGCTGGGGATCGAACATGAGAGCCTCATCTGTCACGTTATTCTCGAGAAAGATCCGCGGTCACCGTCGTGGAAATGCATCTTCCACCCAAGCCCATTTGACGACGAAAAGCGGAAAAGTACTCACCTGCGCGACCTGATGTATGTCAACAGAACTCTCCTTCATATCCTGACAAAGGAGCGTTCGTCATCCCTACACGGTGCCGACTTGACGCGGGCCCTCTTTATGCCAGCTCTCCGTACCACTACATTCCCTTCTCCGAGATAGTGCAAAAACACTGGTAGCAAACAGGAAAGAAAATACCGACTTTGTTGGGCTGAATAATCAGGAAAAGAATCCTAATTACTGGAATTTCCTGGAAAAAATCTCCACAACGAAAAAGTGCGGAAGCGAAAACCATGGAAACCGAAGGCGAAGCATTTTATAATCGTGAGAATGATTCTTCTCAACCGGCACCGCTGAAAATACCGAAACCTTCGCGATGAGCGTTGAGTTGAGTAGACGGCAATTCACTCCAACCCTATTCTCACCGTTGCAATACTGGGCGGTGGAGCTGCTCTCGGTGTGGCATCAACAACATCGAATCTTCCTATCCTCTTCGGAACCTATACGGGAGGGGCTGCACATGATTCAGCACGAAAATGGTTGACGGAAAATTCTCAGAATTTTCCTGAGATGGACCATTTCCTCGGTGGAAACTTAACAGCAATCAAATTCTGCTGAGTTCTCGTCCAAAGATGACGTGAACAGAGTGGCGAAACTCGGCAAGTGTTTCGCACGCCCAAGACGACGACACGAATGGACGAAAAAACGACGAGAATAACAAGTCTCAGCGACTGCTATACTCGCGTAAATATCAACTCTTAAAGAGATATCTTTTTCTCCGTGAAACGCAAGAGGCAACCTCACTGCAATAAAGCAGTACGCTGGTCGACGAGCAACTTTCTGACGAGTTCATTCGCTAGGCAATTAGCCTAATCGAAGTTACATACCATTATTCTACAAAATCACAATACCACTGTGATTGTGTGGGCACACAATCCACTTGTCCCTTAGCGCTAGTAGTATTTGTTCCTGTTGTATTCATAAAAGATCAGGCTTCTATCAGTATCACTCATGTCGAGTTCGGGTGATAACAACTACCAAACACCCAACCGTGATACGAGTAATCCGCTCAACGGCCGAACATAAATTTTTTTCAGAATTTTTTTCGCCCACGTTCAAAATCTCTTCTCTTACCTTCACAGTCAGCTGGGCCTTCGGTAAGTCGGCGCAAACGGAACGGCTTTGCTCCCGATGATTCGGAGAGAGGCCACCGCCAGCGTCATCAGATACAGCCGCCAGCTCACAGCAGGACGAGCTAGATTGCCACGCACAGCCGAACTCGGGCACTGGTTCGACCAAATCCAACTCGTCCAACGTCTCTTTTCGACGGATCGACACGCTGCCTGCGGGAGGATGGAAGAATTATGAGTGCAGTTTAACAAAACCGTTTCATTCTGTTCAGGCGGTAGAGGAAAATTCCACCTGAGAATTTTTTTCTGTTTTTCGAGATTTTTCTGGAAAATCTCGAAAAAGTAAGATTCTCGATTCGACTATAACATCCTCGACAAAGTATCCAAAATCAATTCCCTGTTCGCTACGTCCCACAAAATACGATTCAGTAGAACAATTCCAACAACTCTCGCCCGACGGGAGAGTATCCAAGGTCGCTGCTCGACACAAACGCAACCTCTGCGGCTCGCTCGAACCTAGCGCCCCTTCCCCAAAGGCCTAGGGACTATCTATATTTCTATACCAGGGATCTTAAATGAATAATAGTGCCTGGTTAATGATTATAATAAAATAAAATTACGTTATTATGCACACGCCAAGTTAATTACGGCAAAATTACGAATGAAACTATTATCCTCAATCGAAAAGACTGAATCAACTCTTAATCCTAATATCCGCAAATATTGTAAAAATCTAAGTACAAAATCCGAACGTAAGATACGACAACTCTTGTTTCAATAAACCAAATCGATTTCGAATCAATCTCGAATTGCAAATAAACCAGAGGAAACTCAGAATCAATTTCGAGACCAAATCTAACGCGTAAAAATCAATTTCAGAGTCGACCGTAAGCTTAAGAACAACTTTATCGAACGAAGAGCAATCTTGATAGCATGCTCGGCGGCAACCCTCTCAGCTCACCTCCAGGAAGAGAATCAAATCTGAGCGAGTCGCCGTCCTCGATCGTGAATCGGCCAGTGCACCGCGACGTTACACTACCACTACCTGCAACGGGAAAACACGAAGGTTGACTGTAGTCAGGATTCTTCGCCCGAGACTTGAGAAAAAGTATCGGAGAATGGAGGACAGCGCACACAAATCCTCGGCAAGCGATGTGACGAACGCAAATTACGATCATCACTTCGCGCAACCTTTTCCATATCTCAAAATTTAATCCGTACCACAATTCTCGCGAAAAACCACGGATTTTTGCACCACGAAAACTAAGTTTTTCCAAAATCATTCGACCCATCCCAATTTGATCATAGCCTACTTTGACCGCTCGTCCGATTATGTGCTCTCTCCTCTCTGCTACAGAGCGAGCCTACGGATGGTCGCATTGCCCTGAGTCGTGCCTCATAAACACCGAGCCAACGCCGACTGACTCACTGTGTTGATATCATTTCTGCGGACAGGAGGGGTTCTTGGTGACGAGATTTGACTATGTCCAGCCGCTCCCGCTGTTGTATTCTCCTCCACAATCGGCATGAGGATGAGAAACAGATTACTTTCAAGAGAGCGGGTACGGCGCCCCCGCGGACGAAAACAACTGCGAACGCACTCTTTACGACTACCACATTTCCCCATATTCATCACATCCGGTAACTTGTTCTTTTACGGAAGTCCCCCAGCTTTGTCTCGCCATAGCGGACGGACATGGCTACTCATGTCTCTGAAACTTCTCATCCCACAATCGAGTCTGTCCCACACATAAAAATGCGCCCATCAATACCATTTCTTCAAATCATCCACTGAACGAAACCATCTACGATTCCATCAAAAACAATGACATTCTCTCAAATAATAGAAGTACAACATCATACCGCCTCGCAACAGCTCCCGCCTGCCCGCGGATCACTTCCCACTCCACTAATGAAACTCAACAGGGAGCCTCCTCTCTTGACGTGAACCAGCATTGCTGTGATAATTGTGCCATGCGAGTAATAATACGCTAGTAGTGCTACACCATCGTCATTATTCAACTTGATCTCCTGGGACCAGGGGACGCGGCTGCCTAAGACCAGCCAAACCATCCACGAGAGGTCAAGGTCGACTCTTCGAGGAAGGTACAAACGCCTGGTATCGGAACAATCCACGGCCGCTACAGCAGAGGCAAAATGGCACCAAAACTCAACCTTATTTCAGCAATCCACAGTCATTCACAACTCCCGATGCCCACCAACGGCGGCCATCATACAAACGCCAAGTCCATGAAAAATCCACAACCGTTATCCGTGATAAACCAACGCGAAATGGTATCAAAACTCTATCATATTTCAAATACATCAGCAATCCTCAGCCGTTCACAACCCCCGATACGCATAGAGGCGAGCGACAGTACGGGTACGGTCTAGTACGGAGTACGGTACGGGTACGAGTACGGCTCCGTACCCGTACTAGGTTGACAGTCTGAAACGTACTCCGTACCGTACTTTCCTCGACCCTAGTACGGTTTCCCAGCTCTACATGCTCACCACACAGAGCCAGGCCACGTCATAAGCAATCCACTACCGTTACAGCAAGGCATCAACCAACACAAAACGGTACCAAAACTTGAACAACCAAAACACCTCCATCGTTACCAACAACATCCCGTCTACTTCGAATTCGACTCTCGCTATTTTCACCGCTACAGCTTCGCTCCGCCGAAACCATCCCCAGTCGAACACTCTCTCTGCGATTTAGATTCCCACATGAAATCGAGCCCAGACTCCCTACGCACGAGTGCGACAACAACCTCGGTCATGCCTCGTTTGAAAACACAAAAGCGCGCGCCATTCTAATCGATAATCTGACCACTATTCTCGTCTCACCGCCACACCAATCCTTCCCTCACTAAGTTCTCATTTGACAATGATTCAATCGATTCATTTAACAAACCCTATCCACTACTACCCTAGTCAGGCTGCTCCGGTGCCGCAATCGTTCAGAAGGGCTTCCCTTCCGCTGTGTTCTGCTCGACCCCCTCTCGGTCAGCATATCACTATCTGCCAAGGCAAAAACAAAATTTTCAAAAAAATGGCAACTAACACGCTGAACACCACACGAGTAGTCCCCGGACCGAGCGTATCTTCCCGCACTCGCAAGATTCGGAGGAAGCCCGAATCCAGCGATTGCGTGAGAGCGTGCGTGAAATACGACTCCGCGCAGGTCCGCAGCAGAAGGTGTTTCAGCTAGGTGCGAATGATCGCGAAGACGTCCCTCGTCGAGGAGTGAAAGTTCGGGTACAAAACTTCGGGAGAATTATGAAGAATTTAACTTTCCCGCTGCCCTGCTTTCTCGTGATCGTCTCGAGCCGTATTCCCTGCCACTCCGACAATCCGAAAATACGTGACATTTTGGAATCACATGACTGTCTCATTCTACCGAGGTTTTGTAAGCAAACTATTCGAGGCACGTCTTTGAATACGGACCCTTGCCAACCATCCCCAAAAAATTAAAAATTACCATAACTATTGAAAACTATTTCCCCACCCCTTCCCCATCACCCTCAGCTGTCTCCGAGCGCAGATGAAAAAACCCCCTGCCCCGGAAACGCTCACCTTCGTCATGGCCTGCCCTCTTCACATCGCGCCATCGTCCATCCAAACTCTTTCGTCTAACACACAAAACGGCAACAACCGTGACGGCAGAGCACCCCGAGCCAGTTCTACTCCGCGTAGGGCTCCGCCGATCGATTCTTCCTTCCCGAGCCGCTCTGACGAGTCGAGTTCGACGAGCCCGGCTAAGCACGAGAGAAGGCAAAATCCGAAGGCCTCTGTAATCGCAGCAAAATCGCCACCACAACCCAACCGCAGCGAGGGGCGTCATGCTCCCAACCACCGAACGCATTCTAAAAAACGCGTTCTAAAAAATTCGCCATTTTCGTGCAAAAACCAAACGATACGCGAGCAACCGAAACTTCACTTCCCCAGAGGATGCTCTCCCGCTTACCGTAAAACCGCTATCTTTTCCTCGACCCACCCCACCAGCCGAGCCTGCCCAGTTTCATCTCCGCACGCACGAAGGCGATCACTACTACCACTAGCTGATCGTCCATTCCCTCGCCCGGGCGTCATTGCAAATCCTCGTCTTTTCAGCTCCCCCAACTCCGAGCGAGTCGAGGTTAAACTGGTGCTCAACCGCTGAGAAGAAGCCACTCTCTCGCCCGTCCCCCGAGATCAATCGGCATAGTTTCCCTCGACCGCACAAGATAGCTCGGAAGTGACAGTACGGCTCAACAATGGATGAGGATGTTGTTACAACATTGTTGTAACAGCTCACACAAGAGCGTAATCCAATGGATTAAATCCATGGTAATTCCATATCGAGCATGCTTGGGGAATCAAGTAAGAGGACAAGGGGAACCGAGTGAGAGAGCAATCGACCAAGGTATTAGTCAACATGTATATATTCCGCTGGCTCCACAATTTAGCTGATCATAATGGAACCAATAGTTGCATACAACTAATGCCTGTATATGACGTATACAACTCTTCCTTATATCTACCAGTGTTATCCTCCAAAAATTTATACTCAACTCGCCCGTCACTACCTGTATGATGGAAAGCAGCCTAGTAACCTCGTCCTCTGGCAATGATACCGTTTTCGGATCTCTCTTGATCCCGCCGTTGCCATCTCGCCCTGAACAAAACCGTTACATCAACAACAACAACCTCGAGACCACCACACAACCCCCACTCCGGCAAAAACGCTAGGGAGGATATGAACAACCCTGCGGATAGAAAACGGTTTCATTCACCAATTTCCAATGTGATTCAGTGGACTACAGGAATTGTATTTTTCACATGCCAATCGCTTCCATGAAGAATGACAGGGAAAAATAAAAGTTAAAAATGATTTCGACGCCCGATTATTATTACTAGCCCTTCGTAACAAAGTGGCGGAGCTCGCTCAGCGAAGCCACCAACTATATATAGTGTGATACTCACTGCACGAGAGGCTCCCCGGTTCGAATCCCAGGTCCAGCATTTTCCGTCAAAAAAATTATTTTCCCGCACAACTCGCCAGGGAAACCTCATCGAATATTTTGATAATTTTCCCAGGGTCATGAGACCCAGTGGATTCTTTTTGGCTGAAGAGAAATAATTCGTACGCACGCGCACCCGAAATGATCCGACTTGACATAATAAAGCTCCGCTGGCTTCGCAATTATTATTACTGACAACTACCATCAGGCGCCCCCAGCTAAAAATGATATCCTCCCCGGTCACTACCGCCTCCCTCATCCTCAGAATCATATACTAATATCTCTCCTGAAGTGCCGACCGGATCTGAATGACCACCCGATATACCTCGCTGCATTAAAATGCCCTTACCGCGGTTCGAACCTGCGCACGTCTCGGCTGTTACTGGCCTGGATTTCTGACTGACTTCTAGTGCATTGCGGAGCTGACCACCAAAACAAATTATAAACTCGCGTTGTTGTCGCCGTTGAGCCTTCGAACTTTGGAGAATCTCCCATCATCGCAAATTTGACAGCCCATGGGAAACGAACGAGCGTTCATCACCATCTCCCCTCTCAAAATTCAAAATCGATCACGCAATCGATTGTTACACAAGAACTACAGATGGACTTGGTCGGCATCACCACAGACTACCACAACTTTCCCAAATCATCACTTTAATATTACTACCTCCTCACAGTTCCCTTCCAACTGTTTCACCCTCTTCGCCATTTCCTCTTTTTCCCTTTCGTACCACTCCTTCTGCGAATTCAATGCTGCATTAACATGCTCAACTCGAATCAACTTCCCGTTTAACTGAATACCATAAATTCCACAAATCCCCGGGCCTTGAATAGATGGTGAACAACAAGCGAGCCATTGCGAATTTCAACCACCCTCACGACGACAACAACGGTCGGTCTCTGCTTCGATCGCACCGGTTAACTATACTCCAGGGCTAGAAGAATAAAAACAACTATTTTCACGACCAAATCAATTGCACATTCTTATTGGTCCGAGTTCGGCAAAGTGATTCGTCGTTTCATTCCGAGCACGAGAGTCGCCTTAGGTGACCGATAAAGTTAACATCAGTGATAGCGCATCTATCGTAGAAATCTCTCAAGGAAAAAAAATTTACCATTTCTGCCACAAAATGTGCGAGATTTTTCCGAAAAAATGGTGGCTAATAAACCCATAGACTTACCAGGCGTTCGCTCATCTCCTCTACATCGCCTACAACCTGAGAGGGAAGTTGAAGCTGGTTAACAGCAGAATAAAAGATTCTCCTCACTTTCTGAGACTGATGGCCTTCATAAATCGTTGTAAGACTGCCATCGAACGACATCAGATGGTCCTCAAGGTCGTGAGTCAATTCTGGATACCTGAACCGTCACTGCGCCACAAAATTCCACACTCAAAAACGAACAGGTCTTCAGCAGACCTCTCTCGAGTTCAAGATTGTTTTTCCACCCTATATTAGATCCTGGCACTCCCAGGCGTACCCGGGCTGGGAGCGCTCCCAGAATTCAGGACAGGGAGTCTATCAGACAGCCTCAATGCTCTACACTCGAAAACTGAGACTGAGGCACTCAACATGCGTCCCGTGAGTTCCGAAAGAGCTTCCACAAAAATATTTTGAGCGTCGAATTCATTCTTGAAAAAGCGATTCGAGATACGGGAGAGGTCTATTGAACGCCGCCAAAGGGTTCATCTCGTGAAAAAGAATGAGAGGAAAAACCAGATTCAGCCGTCGAAAAATCATATCATTTTTCCGAGCGTGAGTACGTCTTTCACACGATCGGAGGAAGCAAAATATTGATAATTATCGACCATCGAAACCGAGATCGACCGATGGCCAAATGCCTCTGCCCGGATTCGAACCCACGCCCTTCCGCTTACTCCTGGACACACCGCCCTTGTAAGCAGTCGAGCACATGCAAACCCTTCAACAGGGCCGAATTGAGCATTATTATACCCAGGGAGACGCTGTCCTTCGATTCTAATGAAAAAAAAACCGGAAAAAACGAAAAAATCTCCCCGGAAAAATAATTTCTGGGCTCTTTCCGGTACATAATCCGTTAAAGAGATTCATTTACCGAGCCGGATATCCTGTGGAAGAGAAATCGATTGAAGCCCCGACCGTTCTGCCTTTTATCATTCGAAGATTCGACTCATTCCGGGGGCACTACACCGACCGAACACGACGTTGTACTCCGTCGGGCGAGAAATCGCGCAAGAGGGAAAAATCACACATTAACTACTAGAACGGTTTTTCGGCATGAAGAATATTCGCACGAAATTTTTCTTCTCCCAGAATCAACAATCAGTGCTGGCAGAACTTGTCAATTTCCGGTTAACAGATTTGTTGCAAAGTTGCGCCACGCCAGTAATTGTTATCACCTTCCCGCGTCTCCCCAGCTTCAACCAAAGATTCTCTCTTCCCTTCATTTAATTTACTGTACTCCACATAAACTTCCGATACCTGCAACAACAAGCGTCCGAAAACTGGCGACTGGGACGTTGATCGCGAGGATGGAGGAGGACGCCGAAGAAGCCGGTCGAAGCCTTAGAGCAGGAAGACGTGATAACTAATTCATGTATTGCTCGTTATTAAGGAACATTTCAATCTGACCTACAAAAACAAACGCGACGCGCCTTTCCTCGTCGAAAACCCACTGGAAAGTATTTTAATATATACCACACCTTCATTTGTCATAAACCCAGCGATATAAAAATAATTATACCGTGAAATAATCTTCGGGCCACTAGCCACTATTAAGCGCATAATATTAATAATAATACTCTATGCAAATCATCCCGTTCTTACCAGTTTCAACCCCATCGACACGTGATGGCGCATCGTCTGGCAGGCCAAAGCCGCGTGACGAGCAATCGACTCCTCAACTGCTCCCAATGGGCTGTGTTCACGCTCACCTAAAATCAACCAGGTTTCGCAGGAGCTCGAGAAGACGCCAAGATTCTTCTTCGGTATAGAGCGCGAACGGTATCACCTTTTTTCGTGACGAGGACCTCTGCTCGAGTTTCCGAGTCAGCTAAGAGAGAAAACGGTCGACAAACACACTCAGCAACTTCGCTGAACCCTTCCCCGAGGCCAGCAAAAATCGCCAATTGTTTTTACAACAATCGGAACTCCAATTTTAAAGATAAGTAACTTGAGAAGCGCTGCTCAGTGCCCAGGCCCACCATTTCTTAGGAAAACCATTTCCAACCATTTTTTCTATTAACCTCATACCAAAATTTCCGCAGTTCGGCGAGAAGCCGGGGCTTTCGCCGGTCTCTCCCCGGCTGGTTTTCTGGCAACCTAGTTTCACACGTCATCATGGCATTAGAATAACCAATAATTTGGTATCGAATTAAATGTGATCAAAAGGAATTTTTCCTACTTTTGCATGAACTGCTCTACCACAGCTGCATCATCAGAGATCCGACGTGTATTTCGGAAAATGGAATCCGGTCGAGAACTCGCACTTAGAGTAGTTAGTTCCATACCAAATTTTCCACGAATCCTGACGATAAGTTTGAATCCACAAGATGATCGTTAGGAGGTAAATTCCTTCCTTCGATAATCCTCGTTTGCTCCATGTTGATGTATACAGACAGGAATCCAATGCAAGAGAGCGATGAAGTAATTTTCCCGAAAATTTCATTGCTATTTTCCATTTTTTGCATCAGATCTTCCCACAGTTGGTGGGCCAAGGTAGAGACAGGTAACAACACGATTTAGTTTTTATCCGTAGCAATACAAGTTTGGAAACCGCAATCAAGCGTCGACCTATTCTAAGTAATCCTCGAGTGAATGAAAGATTCCCTTACAAGAATATTCGCCAAAAGCTGTAATTTATATATCGCTGATCGTATCTTGCTTCGATGAGAAGCTAATCGATGATGCGAAGGAAATAGGGTAAAGATTAAACTCCAGACAGCAAAACTTGGGCGTTGCGTTCTGAATGAGTGAGTCCCTACCAACGCCGCCATTACGATTCCCGTCGGTGAGAGCTCGACATTGGTCGAGGGTGTCCACCTGGAGTTCCTCATCATCACCTTCTATGCGGCCCATGAACAGATGAATTTAATAAAAAGTCACTGTGCAGGCCGCGTGAAAGAGCCACTGAGACGACATCCTGAGAATCTTGGGCTGATCTTAGATGGTTACAATGGGGCAATCCTGAGAGTCTTGGGTTAATCTAAACTGATTTCCATGAAGCTCCAAGCCCGTCGATTACATTCCAGAAGATTCCAACCCATTCTCGCTCTGTCATAAACACAACTTCCCCGAGGGAATGGTAGAAGCGAAGATGTTGAAATGAGAGTGGCGGTTGGCGCCGAGTCTCTGTTCTAAATAGACGAATGTCCTGACGACGCGAATGTCACTTTAACAGGCTCTGTTCACGCCACAGCCCTGTGCGCATGACGGCAGCAAGTGAGAAAATAAATAGTAGCTTTTAGCCTGGTAAGAGACCACATCATCACCTCCAAGTGTACTGTCCAGTTTTCGGCAGCAGCAGGAGCGAAAAATGAAGAAAAATAATTCTAATATTCCAGTCTCGTAAAGAACACCTTGTACCAAGTGAGTGTACCGTCCAGATCCGTCTCCTGCAGCTTGTGCTCACGACACCAGCAGCAAGGGTAGAATACGAGAGGTTTATCAGTATCTTCTAACCTCGTGAAAGACTGCCTTCTCGCTGAGCAACGTACTGTCTAGGTCATGTTCGCGCACAAACATGTTTTCGAGATCCCGAGACTGCAGACGTTTACCGCAGGCCACGTTAATGTCACCTCTGAATCTGCGCAACCTGTCTCTGTCGACGACGCTGACCGAGTTGCGAGGGAAATCAAAGGACTTGACGGGACCATCAAGAGAGAAATAATCCCTCAGTTCCATCGAGACAGAATGACCGGACTCATCTTGATGAGCACACTGAACCGTCATGGCGACGAAGTCAACCCCTCTACCGTAAAACATAGTGTATTCGACCTCGAACTGTGGCTCAGTGTGACGGTAAGTGACGTACTCGGCCTCGCACCGTGGTAGGAGCAAAGTCCAAAGAAGCGTCGTGAGAATGATGAGCATTTCACACAAAAGTATTTCTGAGAAAACGCCTCTGAACGAGCCAAGCATCTCATGCGACCACAATGTAAATCTCACACCAGCCAGTCTTGTGCACGCGTGCACTGATTGCGCATGCGTGCAGAATATCAGCAGCGCCTTCAAGGGGCCGTATGCGGATACTGATTCGAGAATCACAGGCACTGATTCATCTCACTATCTGATTTCCGATTTTGATTCAACTCACACCATGATTCGCAAGTGTTGATTCAGATTCCGTATCCATGAGTAAGATTCATGATTCGTGAGTATGATTACTGATTCCAGATTCAGATTCAGGATTCGTGAGTATGATTCCTGATTCCTGATTTTTCTCAAGCGTTGATTCTGATTCTTGATTCAGAATCATGATTCCTGATTCAGAATCATACTCAGCCGCTGATTCTGATTCTGAATCAATGAGTCAGAGTATTTACTCAACCCAGTGAGTAAGAATCATGATCCTAGATTTTTTCAACGTGATTGTGATTCAAAACTCATACTCGTGAGTATTTTACTCAACTCGAGAACGCCGCAGATTCAGAATCACATTTTTACTCAGCGTGTGATGCCGAATCATACTCGCGTCTTGAGTATCCCCATTTTTGCACGTTAATTTCGCTTGATTCGTACCGGGGGTCCGGACCCCCTGATTCAGATTCTCCAGGCTGAGTATTCATGCAATTTTCCCGCACTGGCTTGGCATCGGTAATGGTCGCTCTGAGAATTGAACATGGGTGGAGTGGACAACGGTTTAAGTTGTTATCCGCTACACCAAATTCCCCGAGGCATTAAGAGTCGTGATTCGCGGAAGAAGGCCCCAAGGGCTTTCCGCCATCCGACATTTTGGGCAATGAACAACGAAATTGTCTAAGTCGCTGGATCGCTCGTTTTGGCGAGCGCTAACCCACTTCCCATATTCCGCCTCAAGTGGGTGATTCAATTTAGTGATCGAGCGATACCGCGAATTGACCATCTGATTTTGAATCAGAGGTTCTGAGTAAAAATCAAGCAAAAAATCGGCTTCTGATTTTTGAATCACGGTCGAGATTCAACTCAAGCTCGAAAGATTCTGATTTCGTACTCTGGAGTAAAAAATCACTGAATCACGGCGTATTACTCACTGTGTGATTTTTTTCTCTGAGGAAAAAATCTGACTCACCCCTCGAATCAGTATCCGCATACGGCCCAAGGTGCGATAGTCTTTCTTCCTTCATGGCGTGCGCGGAGCATCTTGTGACTTAGCTCAGCCCGATCTTCCGGCTAGAGCCATTTGATACTATTGACTAATATAGGTTAAGTTACTCTTCTATCATAAGAGTTACTGTTTGGTTATTAATCCCTTCGTTTTTGGGACAAAGGACTGCATGTTGCCCGAAAAGTGCCGAAGAGTGACCCGTGTAGGTAACTGAAGTCTTCAAGTGCATCATCAAAGCTCTCTGTGTCACGAGCCGCTCATAATGAGCGTATCATCATTATCATTGCCACATGGACGTCTGCATCATTCAAGATTCTTTTCTCGGCCAGGAGAGATCTTCCGACCGTCACCGAGGCTGCTGTCCAGCCGACCGCAGATCGCAGATAACCTTCGTGGTCGCCGACGGATAGTCCACCTTTGCCAACCCTGTCCCTGGACAGTGCTGCCCGGGGTACCTGCCTGGCAGCGGGGGTGATTGGACTGTGGGCCCGCTTACCACACCGAGGTGAACCTGGGGCGATTCCATGTCAACTTGACATTGTCAACCACGCACTCTCCCCACTGGACCATTTAGGATAGCGCAAACTGCGCTGCGCAATGAATCTCGCGAGCTTTACGCACGGTATCGCGAAGTAAACCCGAAGTGTCGATGCATTGAAACTTACAACAGGTGGGCGGGGGAGGTTCGGAGCGTGCATTTGCATTGCAAAATTTGAAATTTTGCAAGAGTACTTGTCATCGAATTCGGCCTGTTGTGATATCTTCATTCGGCGAGTTTAAACTACTGGAAAATACGGCCTTTATAGCGCTTTTCTAGGCTTTTTTCCATTTTTCCTTATTTTTCGCTAAATTGTTTCCGCTGGAAAATTTCCGCAAGAAAGATAAGAAAAATAGAATTATTGCCATTTTGGAGCACCTTGATAGTCATTAACTTGGACGATTATCCTGAGAATCTTGGGCTGATTTTAGAGGGTTACGATGGGGTAATCCTGACTTAGAATTCCTGAGAATTTCGGGGTTAATCTGAACTGATTTCCATGAAGCTTCAAGGCCGTCGAATACACTCCAGAAGATTCCAACCGATTCTCGCTCTGTCATAAACACAACTTTCCCGAAAGGGAATGGTAGAAGCGAAGATGTTGAAATGAGAGTGGCGGTTGGCGCCGAGTCTCTGTTCTAAATAGACGAATGTCCTGACGACGCGAATGTCACTTTAACAGGCTCTGTTCACGCCGCAACACCACAGAGAGCATAAGTTAAAGACGAGAGAATAATATGTACCTTTTAAGCACGCAAGAGACCACCATGGGTTTTCACCTCCATGGGTACTGTCCAGACCCGTCTCACGCAGCTTGTGATCACGACAGCAGCAGGAATGCTGACACCTCATTTGAAATTCGAGGATAATCAATACCTTCTAACCTCGTAAAACACTTGGCTCTCGCCCAGCAACCTACTACGCAGCGAACACGAGGCTCGAATCTGCGTGCAGAGACATGTCATCGAGATCCCGAGAGTGCAGAGACGTACCGCAGGCCGAGTCGATGCGATTTCTGAATCTTTGCAGCCCTGCATCGTCGAGGACGTAAAACGTATCAACAGGGAAGTCAAAAAACTTGGTGGCTAATCGAATGGTAAAATGATCGCTCAGTGTCATGGAGACAGGACGACCGGACTCAGCTTGATGAGCACACTTGACCGTCATCGCGACGACGTCCATCCTTCCACCAGTGAACATAGTGTATTCGACCTCGAACTGTGCATTAATGTGACGGTAAGTGACGTATTCAGCCTTGAACCGTGGTAGAAGCAGAGTCCAAAGAAGCGTCGTGAGGAGAAGGAGCATTTTTTGCAAAACTATGTCTAGCAGGATGACTTTCTTGCGAACCCGAACGAACACATTGCACTTCGTGAATCTAACATTGGTCATCCTTGCGCGTGCGTGCAGAGTGAACGCGTGCGGCGCCCTCTTCCTGAAGCTGGGTAGAGTTTGGGCGGAGCCTATTACTGAGAATCTTCGTGCTCCGAACAAACCACTCGACCCCGTCATTTTCGAGTGGTGAACAAAACTATACCCATCCGTCATGGAAAGATTGTGCAAAGCATAAGTAAGATGTTCACCAACAACTCGATCAAGCAGCCAAGGAGACAGACGGCGCCCGCGAGAAACACGGGTCGATCAGTTATGGGCAGTATAGACACCCTTCCTCATCACTTCCTTGCGCAGGTCGGAGGTTCCGTCGTCATTCCCGACTTGAAACTACAATGGAGTTTCTTCCGCGATATGAAAAACACATTTCACATCGCAAAATTCACATTTGGAGGGGGAAAAACGCGATTCACAGTTTCGCAGTAAAGCAGTTTTCCCGCGGAGTTCTCAACGTGTTTTCGCGAAATGCTCGACATGTTTTTCGCGAAATGGCCTCATTGCTAAGAATTTAAGTGCGGTCAAAAATCCGAGCTTTTTTCAGAGCTCGGAAGTCGTATTACGCGGCTCCGAGTGAGGCGATTCCTCGATGTTCGATTAAAGTGTTGGGCTTGCCGAGTTTCGAGTTCGAAAAACTTTCAGAGTCTTTCGACTCTCGGAAATCCCGAGCCGAGCTCGGAAAACCCACAAAACCACTCGCCATTGGCGAGTGAGTTACTCCGGGCCTCTTTGAGTACAACTGGCAGTTCTCTCTCCGAGTTACTCGGAAAACACCCAAATGTTGAGCGTTTTCCGAGATCGAGCTGGTATCGATGGTGAGCACTTTTATGCGGGGGAAGCGACTCGGTCCGAGCTCTCGGGAGAAGGTCTCGGGAAATATCGTTTTACGAGGGATCGTACTTTAATCCATGGACTCTCGGATTGGAATTTTCAAGGCTCGGAACTCGGTCACCGAGCACTTGGACTCGGAACTCGGAACGTCCAAGCACTTTAACCGGCTCCTGAAGAGACCACAACTGTCACAGTTGAACTGCGGATAAGACGAACCGCAGCCCTTTCAAAGGTAACCTTTGCAAGACTTGCATTCTACGACAGACTTGGATATCTCCGTTCGTTTCGCCTTAATGGAACGTTACTAATGGCGGCCATCATCAGATGCTCAACGACGGATATATGAACTGCTCGGCATCATGATGGTTAGATTTACCGGTGTTTTAACCGTACCGACTCTAAGTCCAATGCAGTTAAGACCCCGGCTGCTGTTGCGCCCTGTTTAACAGGGTTCGGGGTTTCAACAGGGCCTGTTACTCATTATGCGCCGATCGTCTTGTGCATGCGTGCATTGCTGGTACTTCCGCCCCCTAATGGAACTAGGCAGAAGACTTTACACTCCTTGTCGCCTTGCGTTGCCTATGAGCAACACGCTCCCAGTCTGACGTCGCCTGCGACGTCAGCAACAACCGCCTGTTGCTGTACAGTTGCTACGTTGACAACACAATCACCTCGGGTGATGGCGAAGGCTCGTTGAAACAAAGAGATGACCTCCTCATTTAATGGACGGATGTCGTAAGGACGGGAATGTCATGATGAGCACTTACGGTCGTTCAAAAAGCCTTTTGTCATGCCACAACGGCACTAACATTCTGTTCACGACAGCTGCGTGAACGAAAAACGAGGTGAAAATTAATGTATTTCAAATGCAACATTTAAGTCTCGACAAAGACAGTCTTCGAAAGACTTCCTTGTTAAACTTACTTGTTCGAACGTAGTGTCCAGCACCGCCTCCTGCGCGCTGTGTTCACGACGGCGACAATCAAAAAATGATATAAACTAATATCTCTTAACCTCGACAAAGACTTCCTTCTTGCCTTCAAACGTAGTATCCAGCTCCGTCTCCCGCACAAGCATGTTGGTGAAGTCCTCGGGCTGCAGATTTTTGCCGCAGGCCGACCCGACATCATCTTTGAACTTTTGTAGGTCTTCCTTGTCGCTGACACTGTAAGAGTCGTAAGGGTAGGGGAAAATCTTGGCATCACCCTGGATGACGAAGTAATCGCTTAGCTCGAAGGAAACACCGCGTTGGGATTCAGGTTGAGACACACACTTCACCGTGATTGTGATAAAGTCTTCTTTTTTACCGGTAAACAGGGTGTAGTCGATCTCGAAGTGCGCAGCCGTGTAACGGTAGATAGCGTATCCAGCCTCGACCCGTGGTACAAACAGGGTGAGAAGAAGCGACACGAGAATGATGAGCATTTGCGGCGGAGCCAATATCTGAACTAAAACAAACCACATTTCTGCGGGATCGTTGCAAGACATTACCCGGCGATCACAACATACGTCACAATGTTCATTCTCGTCCGCGCGTGCCCTTCGCGCATGCGTGTTGAATGAACGCGGTGACAAAAGTCTTTCGACCGCTCTTTCTTTCCGCGTGGAAACGAAATTGACGCAGGCAGCGCAGACGGATCACCTGTGAGAGGTATAGAAATGCTTGCTATCTTATACGTAGTCCAATGCCTCCATCATTTTTAGGTGTTCAACGTTCAACATACGCTGAATTTTTAGCGGACGCCATTGTGATCGATTTCATCGCAGGATTCATTCAACCAGGATAACTGCGTTGCTGTCTCCTGTTCTATGCCTCTTTCAACCCAGCCCACTTCGAAGGAGGCCTCGCCTCCCCCTCCTGATAAGGGGAAGGACCTCTATGCGGCTGGTGATTATGAGGTCGTACGCGGGGGGCATATCGTCGTTTCCGCCTGGATTTCGATCGATGCGAACTGATGAAAAAAGAGTAAAACGCTGATTTCCCCTCTCTTAATGTATAACGCGAGAAATCACTTTCATGTCAAATAGGGAAAACTCACAACTCAAATTCATAATTCCGTAAGTGTGGCCGATTCGCGGAGATATTTCCGGTTGGTCGTCCCTGCGAAAGAAAGTGACGTCGCTTCAGCGGAAATGAGTCTTTCCGCCATTAAGTTGGTAAACGGTCTTTTCACTATCCCTCTTTCGAGATATCATTCATTCACGAAGTCTCTTCGTCTTCTTCTATACTATCGTCAGGAAGGTTTGAGTTATTATTTCAATTTTCAATAAACTTTTCGGCAATTGGGCTCGCGGCTACAATGAGGATGCCGTGTGAGAGTAATTTTTATGCGAAAAGACCGAATCAAAATTCGCTGAATTTTTTGAATCTTCAAATTTTTCGGGCCGCTCTGGCGAACTCTGGTTGATTTTCAGGGTGCGCTGAAGGCCTGGGAGATGACGCTAAAAAGTATCGGCTACATCAACAGCAAGGATGCCTATGCTCAGGATTCCTCGAAACAGAGTGGTATGTACAGCGGAGCGAAGTTTTTTGTGATTATTTCATCGCAGAAATCGACGAAATAGCGAATCGGGCCGAACTGAATGCAGCACAGGCATGCTTGCGGCTGAGGGTGGGATAGAACTCGTGCGAGATTACGTCTATCGGGTTGTTCGGTCAGCGCTGGGATGACGCCGTGCGGCACTGTGATAACGTGTTAAAACGTCATCCACTGGAGGCCAAGGCATTGTACAGGAAGGCGACGGCCCTCCGACAGAAGGGGGAGTATGATGAAGTCAGAAAGTAATGGGTTGATCACGTTCGGTTTTCTTCAGTCTGAGTTATGTCTATATTATCAGCAATTTGCATTGCTGTATTCTAATAATGTGAACTAGCAAGCCTAAGATGTACTCAATTCCGTGTAGTTTCGTAAGCAGCGATATGAGTACATAGTATCATCAACCCCAATCTGTGTGTGTGTGAGTTTCAAGTTCAACGCCGAGGACCGGCTCAGTTAGACTAGCACCGATGTATCTTGTTTCGAGAGGGAGATGAGCTCAGGCACTTGTTTTAATCTGTGTGATCAAATTCCGTTAACTTTTCGTATGATCTCGCTAGTCGAAGACAGAAATTCGCGGGATTGAACTCAGAGCTAATGTTTCAACCGGAAATTTGGCAGCTGAAAGATTCCTCTTGCAGATGTCTTTCGGCGTTGCAGAGTATTAACCCGTCCCTCGGGCAGTATTTACTACAGTCTGTCAATAAGGAAGATAAACAACACAAACACGAGGAAAAGAAGGTAGTGAAGAGGGCTGGGCGAGAGACGGCGGCTGGGTCGTTGAAGAAGTTGTCGCTAGCACGAAAGTAATCTCCCTGCATACTGCTGCGGAAATCGGAACTCGTTTGCCTTAACGGATCAAAATGAGCTTTCTTTCTACTACGGGAAATTTGAGGAAATTCACTATTCAACATGCCCCGTCTTAAGGTCTGGAAGAATACACGTCCCTCGTCCTAAACTTTTGGCCGCATCAGTTGCAGTGGTCTTCTGACGCCCTTTCGGAAGGTGTTCATTTCGAACGCTCGATTCTGGCAAAAGTCACGTTGATGGGCCTGGTGAATGGTGTCTGCGTTCTATTGCTTCATAATTCCGCCGGAAATGCGGCAGTTTTTGAACGCTGTTATGAAGATGCTATGCTCATAGTGATCGGGCCGGAATTGATATTTGCCTCTTCTGTGTGCTACCTGTATTCCGTGCCGACTCGCCGACGTCTTTAATTAGTTTAGTTATTCTCGCGGCGCGCGCCATTTTTTCTATTTGAATGTCTTGGTATGATCTCTTCCTTTTCAGCTATGGAATGATGCATTCCGTAATCTCGAGGCAGAGAAAGATTCTGTGCAGCAGCCGGAAGAATCTTGGTGGCAGAAGGTCCGCGAGTATTTCTGGTGCTGTCGACGTAGGCGGCCACAAAAAGAGGAATAATAACGTTCATACACCCTATCGTACGTGTTAGTTTTTTTCTGGGTAAACAGAGTTGCGTTGAGGAAAAGCAAGAATTGGCAAGATTTATAGGTATCTGCACAACCTGAACGATGGTAATTATCGCGAATTGAAATATATCAGCGGTGTTGATTCCAATGGTTCTTCGGTTTGACCCTTTCCACAGATATATAGCGAAGAGGCCGTCACGAAAAATGCAACACGTACACGGGAATGTCGATTCAATGGCAGGAGGAATTGAATCAGGCAACCGGCCATCATAGCCGGTTGGCGTCCGCCACCGCCGGCTGACGACAGGATGGTTGGAATTGAATTGCTCAGCGGAGACAGCTCATAATCACACTCGCTGAGCCGGAGCGCGACTCGGCTTTGTGATTTGGCTGCCCGACGTACGGGTTTAGGGCTTGAGTTCGGGTATCTCGTGCGACAATCTGTACTCCTTCCCACTTCTTTGGCGGAATCTAAGATCACCTTCGAAACGTAACTGCCCCGATTGTGTTAAATCTGGGGCGTGAGCTGGTACGAGCACGCGAACTTCCTGTAAAGAGCCTGTGGTTTATTCCAGTGGGGGAGAAGCGTCTAGGATCGACCAGCACCGCGTATCGCCCCGTATCCGTCTCAAAATCGTTTCACAATACACTCGAGTCGTGAACGCAACATAATCTGCAACCCTGGCGGGACTTGAACCCGCAACCTTCGGCTCCGGAAACCGACGCGCTTCCATTGCGCCACAAGGTCGATTGAGTTACTCACATGTATGTACGAGGGGGAAGGATCCCCTTTGTGCAGTATGCACTAAGATTTGTACTGGTTCACGGAGTTCTGCAAGTCGCAGTGCTTACCACACTTCGCTGCGTCATTCATCGATTCTCGAGCCGAGGCATCCATCGTTGAGAATTTATCCCTCGGATTTTCAAGGTCCAGCGAGAACAATCCTGACACCCTGTTAGACAAGGTGATATTCCAGTTCGAGAACCCTAGATGATCTAATTCCAGGGTAGGTCGAACTGTTAAAAAGAAAAGACAACGCTCACAGGGGTCCCCTATGGCATTTCCGAGTGCACTTGTGTTGCTGCGTATCATCAACGCCTCGGCGCTGGATTACGAACCAGCTTCCCTTTCGAGAAACAGAGCCGAAGCTCCAATCCGATGCGCTAATTCTGTCAAAAGGCAGCAAGTGAGCTACTGTATGTCCTCCAACATTCAAAGGAACGCTCACCACCGGCCAGCACTGTATGTCACAATTTGCTTCGGCTCTGGTGGCTCAATCGGATAGAGCGTTGGACTTCTAATCCGAAGGTTGCGGGTTCAAGTCCCGCCCAGAGTATATGCACATCAGATCGGAACTGTCTGCTCCTATGACAGTCCCCTACTATACACTATCGCCGTTGAACGCAATGAAAGACTACAACCCTGGCGGGACTTGAACCCGCGACCTTCGGCTCCGGAAACCGACGCGCTTCCATTGCGCCACAAGGTCGCCTGAAACTGATAGATAATAGCCCGCTGGCTCTTTCGAATGGCGACAAGTGAACCCACTGTATGCCCTCTATCGCCTCTCAGGGCCGGCCAGCAATAAAGGTCGAAACGGTTCCTGGCTCTGGTGGCTCAATCGGATAGAGCGTTGGACTTCTAATCCAAAGGTTGCGGGTTCGAGTCCCGCTCAGAGTATATATGTTAGCCCATCATATCGGAACTGTCCGTTACTCGGACAATTGTAGGCTATCGCTATCGTCTCGCGATGGACAATCAATTCAAGTCAATTTGACTTGAATCTCCATCGAAACGAGGATGGTACCACCGGTTGCCGGTTCTGCACTAATGATGAATGTCTAAAGTGTCTGTAGTCTGACCTGCAAGGCATCACCGTCACGGAAAACGTTAAGTACCACTGGGGTTTGCAATCAATGCGGCGTGGGGGCTGCTGGCTTCCTATAGCCTACAAATCGTATGAGCGGGCATCGCGACTGGTGATTCACGAGGGATAAGGTGCAAGTATATGTACCTGACGCGTCTGAACCCCTGCCGCTGTGGGTCGATGCCGGTGGATGTGGCGTCTGTCGAGCATGAGCATGGCCATGGCAGAGGGGACATCGCCTACCCTGACGGTCATGGTAGGCGATGTCTCCCCTGCTCAGGGCCTGATGTGAACGGTGATAGGTTCACCCGTGGATACGCAATGACGCATGGATGACAACGGTGAGGGAATACGATGAAGTCACACCCTGTCCTGGCGATGGCACACGCTGTTACGGTGAAGTACCGAGTTGCCACTAGCGACGAGCAGTTGGAGAGCTACGATCGAGCCCGGGCTTGAAATTTCGTTCGTTGGGTTTAAATTTTCGGCCGATCACGTGTGCGTCCTGGACGATTCAAGTTCCTAGATTAGAGGGTGTCGAATCTGGCAGTTTGACGGGAGTTCATACCTATCGCACATGACAAAATACGGATCGCATTTTCAGTCACTGACAAACACAAGCATCTCGCAGCAGCTTGAAGAGACCTCGTTAAACCAGCCGATGTAGCCGACAAGGCGGGGCTGACGAGTTGTTATTATGGGTCTGTGGTCCTTGACGGATGTCGTTCAAACAATAACACGACTTCATAATAACTCTTCTATGGTAATGAGAGAACCGTCTCTTGCGTGGTTAATACAAATGAAAAGAAGCTCGTTGAATGAGCTAAATGAAGAGCCCCTGATACCACACCATGCCCACAACCTCTTTCAAAATGAGTTTCGAAACAGCTGCAGACTATTGCGACCGAGTAGCGAAGAAATGGAGCAGATGAAAACTAATACGCCGCTTCTTCGGTAAAAACCCGCGTTATATTCTCAACTGTGACAATCAATTCGTAATCATTGATAAGCACATCATCAAAATCGTGTGCTACAATATTCTTGTTGCAGCTATCCACAATTTTGGCATTAAAATTGCGGAGTTTATCCTTCTTAGTGACATGATACGTACCATACGGCCCGGGGTTCTTAGTGGTTTTCGCGATGCTGAAGAACCCGCTCACAGTCAATCCAATCGGGCCGAATTGCGGACCTTCTCCCGAGCACGAAACGGTAACAACAGCAACTTTCGTCTTTCCACTGAGGAGCATCGAGTACTCAACATTGAAGTGCCTAGCAGAGTAGCGATACATGGTGTAAAAAGAGTCCGCCAAAGACGCGAGTAGGGCCAAAAGCAGCGACACGGGGGCGATGGACATATTGCGAAGCCTCTCTGAAAAGGATAGCTCGAATCAGTTCGGCCCACAGCGCGAGCGGGGGAATCGATACTCCTTACAGGAGTAGCACTGCACGCAAGAGGCGGGGATTCGTAGAGAGTCTCGTACGAACCCTTGCTTCATGCCTGTAGTGCTCATGATAGCGTAACCAACACGACATATCGACCATTCTTCATCGGCTAGAGTGCTCTGAACGCTCGCTCTGCCCCATTCAGCACAACGGGCCTCATAATCGGGTTCCAAGAAGAGATCCTTATGCCGCGTCACGCGGCTCGCGCGTCGAAACCTTGGCGCATGCCATGGTAATCGATTACACAGTGTAATTGCTTATGCTAATTACACGCTGTACGAGGGTCATTCACCTTACAGCGCCGTAACCCTCAGCGCCACACTCCTGCTTTTTGAGAAGGCTGGTGGGCGCAGCATGCTCAGCCGCGATAGGTCACCCATGCACTCACGTACCCCAATCAGCTGCGAGGAACCCACGAATCACGCGCTACTCATTTCTGTCGGACTCGCCGACTAGTATGGCGTCGTCATGAGATATTACTCCCCTCATTTCCTGATGAATGGCTCGGATTCTCTAACGGATACTGAGTTGTCGGTGACAACTTGTCACTGAGAAAGATTGTAGTTGAGCGGCTAAAGTTGAGCCCCAAGACGCTACAGACGAAAACGCTAGTTGTGGCCCTGTCGAATACTGATACTTCGACGGATAGCTGGCCAAAGACGATGAATCCGCAATACCAGTGGTCGATATGAGCTGAAGGCGGATCTCAGAGTCCGGTAATCAGACGCACGGAGCAGATCGAAGAAAGGCGGCAGAGAATGCTGACACAATGACACTCGGGATCTGAATGCTGCGGGCGAAGCCTTCGCCCCACAGCATTCTGATCCACGTAAGGTCCTTCGCCGCGAAGGGGCGAAAGCAATTATCGCAAATTGCCACGAACTAGTGGTATGCTAAGAGATGCACCAACCTAATCTCAAATGCACAAACACAACGGGCAAATTGCTTGAAGCAATGGCTGCAGTTGAAGTAATGAAAGATCATCGTTCAACGATGGGCCCTAGCGGTAGTGCGCTAGTGGGCAATCGACAATGAGTTTGATACAGCTAGCGGGGTCTTTCAAGTGACGAGCGAATCTTGCGCTGTTGCTGGCCCACGCTGTGTGCACGGGGCCCAATAATCTCTCGTGACGAGAGTCGTTACACAACTTACAATCAATACTAGCTATGAAGCTACTGAATCAGTAGTACTGATAGGTCCTAGCTGGGCGTCTCAACTTGCACCATCGTGAAAGAGAGATTCTCTGAGGAGGCTACTGCCCAGAAGATACCCACCAAAAGCTGTATCGAAGACAGCACCGGTGATTCTCACTCCCCGTGGCCCCGCATCAAGAATCAACGCTACTAATGGGACTGATCATACTACCGGTGTCTTGAATTTCAAATCGGAACTGCTGGAAGGAATGAAGGGGACCTCTCAGGCTACTGTTGGAGTTGATCAGTCCGAGTGAGGATTGATAATGATGGTAATCTCCATTGCGAGTGATGTCGACCAATTCAACTCGCGTGTGATTATTTCATGCAACCTTCACACGGCAAGTCTGCTAGTGAATGGATCACCAACAAGTAACGTACGGTAGTATACGTACGGTTGAGCTGAGACCTCAACTTGGTGTCAAGTTAGTCGCTGACAAACACAAGCATCTGCGAACAGCTTATTGGAGAGACTAGTCGATGTAACCGATAACGGCGAGTTGTTATTATGGGTCTGTGGTCCTTGACGGATGTCGTTCAAACAATAACACGACTTCATAATAACCCTTCTATGGTAATGAGAGAACCGTCTCTTGCGTGGTTAATACAAATGAAAAGAAGCTCGTTGAATGAGCTAAACGAAGAGCCTCTGATACCACACCATGCCCACAACCCCTTTTAGATTTGCATTTCGTAACAGCTGCAGATTAGTGTGACGGAGCAGCAGAAGAATCGAGAAGATAGAAAAACTCATACCTCAGCTATCGAACTGGGCAACCTGTGCGAGCAGTTCACTGTGCCCCTGAACTGTGAAAACTACCCCTCTCTGAACGACAATCGCGTTGTCGAAGTCACTGGCAGTCATGTTCTTCTTACAATTATCCTTCACTTCATTATTGAACTTGCGGAGTAAATCCTTGTCGATGATATGATACGTATCATACGGGTTGGGGTTCCTGGTTCCTTTCGCGACGGGGAAGAACTCGCTCATAGTCAGCTCGACCGGACCGAACTTCGGGTGTCCTCCCGGGCATGAGACCCTCACAATAGCAGCATTCACCTCTTGATCAAGGAGCATCGTGTACTCAACGTTGAACAGCCCATCAACACCACGATACTTAGAATAGAAGCCATCCACCGAGGCTTGAAGAAGACACCAGAGCAGCGGGATAAGGGTGATAGACATGTGCCTCTACACTGACACTATCTGCAAGCGAAATCCAGAGGAAAAGGGGGGAAATCACTGCGACCTTCGGAGTCCGAAGTCCAGAGCACACAATAATGGACTCGCAAAGAGTTCCAGTGGGCGGAACTCTAATCGACAATTGAATCGAGCCGATTCAATCGGCCAGTTGAGCACGCGTCACGCGTGACGCGTGCAGCGTGCACGCATGCTCAAATCGGTTCACGATGGGTTGGGTGACTACTTGCCATTGTGACTGGTACTGCATTGCACTCAAAGAATGAGTGCAATGGGTAGTGATGTGTAACTATGGTTGATGATTAATTATTTTCATGATTTTCACTGCTCAAGGTTCAACCGATAAACCATGATCGATCGTCCACGGAAAGAAAGTGCGACTTCATTTCTCGAGTTGAAATAGATAATAAAAGAGGAAAATATAGTGACGAAAGGCATTAGGACTCCACTGGAGCCACTCCACTGATGACAGTCTCCATGGGCCGCGGACCGTGGAACAGCCCAGGGAGTTGGTCCAATACCGCCTCGTCGCCAGCCACGGGGGAAACACTGGAAGCACGATGCCATGGTAGCTCACATCAATGATGTGACATCATCAGAGTTGTGACCTGGGTTTGGCGTGATGATAGGCGAAACGGGCAGCCCGCAACAATCAGACATCGGAATCCGTTACTGCAGCGAAATTGAACCTACTACGAGCGAAATCGATCCCCGCATTCCGTCGAAATTGGACTGACTTGGGGCGTGCAGGCGAAATTGATTGTACTAGTGACGCCTGCAATTGGCGAGAAGTCAAAACAAGTCTTTCGAGCCGCTCGAGTCGAGCATGAGAAAGATTAGAGTATCTCTCGTTGATGCGGCAAATGTTGGTTGCTAATAGTCAATGCGCCACACCACACACAAATGCTGCAAACGCATCCATCACCCAATCTGACCGCCTCGCGGTGCATCTCAGAAGTGTAGTGCAAACTCGCGTGCGCTCGGTAACGGAGGAGAATATCATCGAGTCCCAAACGCGTAACTTCCATCGATTGCGAGTAACCTCTTGCTTCTCCGTTGTTGCTCATAGTCAACGCAAGGCGAAAAGGAGTATAAAGTCTTCTACTTTTTTAAGGTTACTCTCTCTAGGGGTATCAGCTATGCACGCATACACAGGACGATCGGCGCATAATGAGTATGTACGCAGTATCAATGAAGGTAGTTGTCACTATAGTGCACAGTCATAGCTGCTGCGTTTCATAAATCCCAACCTTGCTCTTTGTGCGCCTTGGCTCGCTTTACGTACGTTCGTCCCAGTGAACACGTGTGTGCCTCGTCATGCTATTGAACATACGTTCAACCTAAATCCAACGAAAAGATCAGTTTTCTTCGAACCCCTCTCGAGCCTGGTTTTGCCACTCTTCGATCCCCGCCCCAAATAGCCGAACTGTACTGAGTTATAATACAGATTCTCGCGGATGAGCCTGTGAGGGACTCTAGTTTTTGATAAGTCATTCTCATATTATCATGTTGTTCGCCGCCGGAGCCACCTATATTTTCATCATGAGTCAGGGTGTGGTCGGAGCATCGAATACAACGAGTCATACTCAGCACCCAGAAGAGATCGACCAGGCCTTTCAAGAGTTCATCAGCAAGTGAGACTGGACAGTCAGCAGCCTCCAGTCTAACTTCTATGTGTACTTCCTGGCCCGCAGGTACGGAACGAGATATAGTACGAGTGAAGAATATGACTGGGCGAAGGATGCTTTCGCGGAAAACCTGAGAGAGATAGCATCTTTAAGAGCTTCTGGTGAGCGGTGCTTGCCGCGGACTCGGTATTCTGCTGTGCCATATAGGTGATTTAACACATGAGGTTGGCCTTAATGAATTCGCCGATGTACCACCGTGGTACTACCACGTGAACAGTTCCGTAAAGCGCTGCGGTGCGTTCCCGATCCGAAACTGCGACGTCTCGCTAATACAACATGTGAGGCCAGTTCGCTTGTTCATCAACAGGGTCGGGTGTGTCTTACAGTTAAGAGACGTGTCCAAGCAGCTCCCCCTTCGTCGATAGACTGGGAGGCTGCTGGTGCTTTGGCGCCGGTGAGGAACCAGAAGACCTTGCTCAATTCTTGTGGCAGCTGCTATGCGATTTCAACCGCCGGTAAATCTCCGACAGCTTCTGGCCTCTCACCGATGCAGCAAGCTTGCAATTTGTGCCTCCGATCTTGCCAGTTATTATCAAATTCGCTGTTCTTTGTCAGTTGTCATGGAGAGTCGTTTCAAGATTGAAACCGGGACTAGTAAAGTGGTCCCATTCTCCGCGCAGCAGATAGTCGACTGCAGCCAAGCATTTGGCAATGTGTAAGCCCGCAGTTGCGGCATTCCTTGCCCTTGGTTGTTGCTTGATGAACTCGACATTGGAGAGAGAGATACACAAAAGGATTGGATAGACACTACAGTGCATAGAGTCCGAATAGTCTGATCATCAAACACTTAATTGCTCTTCTTGAATATCATAGATATACATCGGTCACGCATCGCATCTTCTAGCCGTTTCTGGTTTGGGCGAGCGATGTAGCCTCAATGGCCATAGCTGGTATGGCATACTCCCGGCGCGGCCTCGGTGTCCAAAATAGCAATATTGTAGTAGTACTCGTTCGACACTGAGCCGTTCATTCGCCGGATTGTGATGATCCGCCCATCTCGACTGATGTCGAGTACTGTGGCTTCCTTCCAGCACGAGTCCAACTTGCCTTTGCGGGGTCTCCAGAAGAACACTCGATCGCCAACAGAGCACTTGTTGTCAACGTGAGAGGTCCTGGTTGACCGGCCAAAACGCTTCAGACTAGGCGAAGCCCACACATCCATGTACTCTCGCAAGGTTTTAGCGAAGTTGTTGTGGATGACTTGGACTCGAGCCTCCGTAGGGTAGCTGGGCTCCAAGAGTGTGTCGATATACTCCTTCGTCGGACTTTCCATAGCCTTGTCGATCACAGTGACTATAGGCTGCATGTGAAAGCCGTTCGCCTTCATCATCTGATTGGGGGAAATCTTCGTCTGCGGCCGGGGGTCTCGTTAGCTGCTAAAGTTGCTGTTGATATTGCAGCTTCCAGTTGCTGCATCTTGATTGGTGTAGGTCCATCTAGCAGGGCTGCTCGGACGCAACTATGTAGGAGTTGATGGGATCTCTCCCACCACGCCACTCTTACTGCATAACCGGGCAGGCACAGCGCTTGAATGCCAACCGCAGATAAGAAACTCAGGGCTTCGGCGCTGAGAAAGGTCCGGTCCGAGTCGAAGGTGAGGATAGACGGGTAACCATTGGCGTTGAAGAGGAGAGTGGCAGCGTGAATGAAGCTCTTGGCCGTCTGGTCAGGAACTGTCACTGTGGCAACGTAGTTGGTCGCAGCACAAGTCGCTACCAAGCACGACGGCCGACCCTGAACTTGACCATACGGACCACAATAGTCTATCGCCACCAATTGCCATGGTGTCAATGACTTAACCCGGAACTTATTGGCAGTGTCTTTGGCTTGTCTCTCGCGGCGGGCCTTCAGACAGATGACGCATGCTCGCGTCCACGTCCTGATATCACGGCTCATTCTATGCCATATGACATGTCTTGACAGTCGTCTGTAGCATGACCCAGAACCAGGCACATCAGGTTGTGCGCCCTGCTCCAGAGAGGCTTTGCAGCTCGCGAGGGTAGCACTATAGGGTCAGCGGTCTTGCCGAACAAGGTGTCCTCGTCCACTTCTTTTTGTGCTGCTCCTCCATCCTCTTCATGGACTTTGTGTCGAAGTACTTGGTCTCCGTCGAGGTAGTAGTAGCGCAGTTGCGCTCTTATGGCTAGTGGCTGTTGGGGATGTTGGAGTGATGCGATGATGGCTCTCAAATGGTCGTCCTTCCTCTGGAGATCCTTAACCTCGTCCAAGGTGTAGGCGAACTGTAGTGGGAATGATGCTTGGGCCTTAGTCATCCTTCTTGTCACTGCCGCACAGATAGCATGTAGTTGAGCCTGTGACCGTTCTTGGCTAGAGGGCTTTGAAGTCGTCTGGTGGACTTTATTGTAACCAAGTGACTCCAGCGTCTCTTGTATCCAAGCCTCGAGTATCTCGGGGTCGTACGGCGGAGGCTGCCCTCGCGACCTCACCATATGAGTACTCGGTCGGCTGACTGAGTCCGCTGGGTTGGCACAGCCTGGTATGTGCCTTAGCAGGTAACCTCGCTGCCGGAGCTGGTCTCGAAGTCGAGTGATGGCCGATTGATCCCATTTACATAGTGACCTCGAAGGGGGCCTATCCGAGTTGACACGAGCTACATTGATGTCGCTGTCGGTGGCTATCACGATTATAGGCGCCTTCGGGGTATCTCGCAGCGAGTCGCAGAACAAGTCGATGTAAGACAAAGCAGTTTGAATCGCTGCTAGTTCTAATCGGACCACCGTCCACAGTTGTCTACTCTTCGGCACCAGCGCCCCCGAAGCATAGACCCTGTCTCCACCTCTTGCTGAAATAACCAACGATATAGCCTCGGCAGATGCGTCGACGAAGCAGAAGTACACCGGGTGTCCTTCATGGACATATGGCCTTACATACCGTTGGAGAGGTTGCATGTCGAGGAGAGACCGTCGGCAGCATAAGAGCTTCTTCAGTATGTGGTCTGGGACGGCATCTTGCTTGTCGAGGCCTAGAGTATGGCATTCTCTAATGAGCAACCTCTGCAAAGTGGTGGTCTCGGCAGCAAGTCCTAGAGGATCGAAGCAAGACGATGCATATCGCACTGCGTCCAGCATCGTCACCTTACCGACCTTCGACACTAGTGGGGGCACAGTGAGTAGCATCATCTCGTCCTTGTCATTAATCCAGACTCCTAAGACTCGAACATTTCTGTCCTCGTCCGTGACTCTCTTCACCTCGTTAACCTTGAACCCGTTGTTCGAGAAGCCCTCGACATTCTGTGAGTGAACGCGGTCGCGGTCACACTTGGAGGTGAAGCCTTGGGCAATATCGTCAACGTGAGGGACGGTAGGGACCTTAGTGTCATATGTGGTGTTCTGGAGGTCGTCGAGGATATTCTCAACACTGAATGAGAGCTGAGCTGGGCTGCTCGGAACCCCCATGGGGCACCGAACAAAGTGCCACCACCCCCCATCCCACCAGAATGCCAGGTAGCCAAAATCTTCCTTCTCTAAATGAAGGCTGTAGAACGCTTTGGAGAGGTCTTCTACATGATAATGCTCATGGCAACGAATAAGGGTGAGGGGTTTCGCCACATTAATCTTCAAGTGGCCAACCGGAGGATCGAGATAGCCGGATAGCCCAGTACCAACCCACACCGGTCTAAGAGGAGTCGTTACCGTTGGAGCTGTGTAGGCCGGTCTGACCCCAAAGTGTACCATGGCATAGAGGGGCTCTTGACCTTCATCAAACTTCTTGATGACTCCAGCCTGTGACAGCGTTCTCAGACAGTCGGCATACTCTCGGTAGTCTTGGGCATTCATCTTGCTCAACCGTGCAACTGTCTGCCTCCTGATCTTCTCAATGTCATTCTTCGGTCGAGCTGAGGACTTCCACGGTAGCCGGTGCACGTGCTTGATGTAGACCTTTCCCGCATGATCTCTGGTCTTCTCGAACCGTAGAGTGTGGGTCCCCTGCCACACATCAGTAGAGTCACTCGTGGTGGTCAGCTCGGCTGGGGTCTCCAAGACAGAGTTGCTATCATCTACCGTACCGTTAGATGCCAGCAACGAAGCCGTATACCGGAGAGTATGCTCGTCGATGACATCAAAATCCCTACCTCGTCTGATTGGGCCTTGAGATGCCGTCGAAGTTGTGACTGCAGCTCCTATCCTAACTTTCTCGACGAGTTCAGGCAGATCATCTTGGGTGCTCGGGAAGGAGGTCTCCTGCGGGCCGAGGGTGATCTCCTTAGTCGAGCCGAGAGATTTGGTAGCCCTGCCGCCGTTTGTCAATAGATGACCGAGACTCGAGAACTTATCCCGACAATGGGTGTGAATTCTCACGCCCGCGTCATCCATGACAATCACCGATTGGAGCTGAAGTAGAACGTCGACACCCAGAATGAAAGAGTTGTGCAGATCCTTGGCTGCATACACCCAGATGGGAACCAGCCCAGCCTTGGTCTTGATGATGAGTTTGATCTGGACTCTGCAGTAGAAGATGCTACCACCCGCAGTAATGACCTTGAGACTTGCTGCCTTACGGTAGCTGTGAACCAGTCCATGCTGGAGCAATTGTGATAGGGTCTTGTCGTTGACGAACGAGTAGCCTGACCCTGTGTCGATCATAGTCTTATACTGTCGACCGGATGGTAGGGACGATGCTTGAGTCGAGACTAGCATCAGTTCGGTGTAAAGTGGTCCTTGTTGGGGAGCTACCGCCGCATTAGATGTTTCTGGGAGCCGTGCATCAGTGAGCTTCTTGATGACGAATTCTTCTTCTTCCGAGCACGTGGTAGTAGTAGCCGCGGTTCTACAGACTCGATCTTGCCAGTCCTCTCCATTTCCTTGACCCTCGGAGGTGACGACGTCCTCGGTTGTCAGTGAGCATAGAGTAGCCATAGTTGCCGCTGACCTTGTGGAGGTAAATGTCGGTTCCTCAGGCATAGGGTTGTCTTCGACCTTGTTCTGTTGTACTTCCCGAGCTGTGGCAGTAGTAGTGGACGAGGGTGCCGTTACCTTCTGGGACGGTCCGTTTTGTCCCAGGAGGTTACCAAAGCATATGCTCGCCAAGTGGCCTTGTCTGGAGCATCTCGAACACAAAAGCTGTACCTTCTGCTTAGGGCACGTTGATGCTTGGTGTCGAGAGTCCCCACACTGCTTACATCTCGTCTGTCCATTGGCCGGCACAGCAGCAGTACACCTCGCAGCCACATGGCCGGACTGATAACATCTGAAGCAGCCCACTTGCCTTGGTCTGACTGGCTGAGGTGGGATGGCTTGAGATGGGGCAGCGACCGTCCCGTTCGACGTGATGTCGTTGGGCTTAGAGGGTACGGCTGCAGCTAGAGGCTGCACCGTTGAGACTTGTCGAGTGTGGCGGCAGTGAGAACGTAGACGGTTGATGTACATCCGTAGGTCTTCTTCGCTGGGTCACCCAGCGAAGAAGACCTACGGATGTACATCAGCCCAGCCTGGGTGCTTGCGTGGGCATGGTCACGTAGTCACTCGCCCAGTCACGCAGCTCTCTAGACAGACCAGCCCATAGCCTCGAATAAGCCTCATCTGCAGTAATTGGGTATCCTCTGAGCGCTCCAGTGGTGGCCCTCAACAGCTCAAACTGCTGGATGAACTCATCGAAGGACCCGAAGTCGCTCAGCTGTAGGCTTTCCCACTGCAGTCTTCCATCCCATTGTTCACCAGGGGTACTGTACGCATCACGGAGAAGTCGAAAAAGAATAACCGGCAGGTTGTTGCAGTCGCCGTTGTCGATATTGCCATACTCGATCTGGTATTTGGCCATGACCGTGCTTCTCGTGATGGGGTCGAGAGCGTTGAGGATGATGCCAGTCTTAGTATAACCATCACCCATGGCATATTCCACATCCATGATGAGCGTCTGGAGGAAGTTCTCCACATTGCGAGGGTCAGTGCGTCCTGAGTAGGGCTCCACAATCTGCCTCTTGCTAGTTCGAGATATAGCTCTGCTCAATGACTCCGACACTCTTGATCTATCATGGCGGGACAGTGGACTCGCCTGTACTCCGGAAGTGCTCAGCTGGTGGTAGGCGACATTGTCTGCAACCCTCTGGTCGACGGGCTCCTTCTGGTATGACTCTGGCCCTACTCTATGTGATAGTGCAGGGTCACTACCGCTGATAAATCGGGGGCACCTCGCTCCATCGCCGGGAAGTCGGCTTCCTGAGATGTTGGTCTTGGGGCTTCCGGTCGTTGTACCGTACTTTGTAGGTGGCGGTTGGCCGTAGAGTCCAGAGAATCATAGACAATGCCTGTGCGGGCCGGAGTGGTTTCCAGTGGTTGAGGGAGCCCCAGCAAGGGATGGCTTCTGCTTGTAGATCCTTGTTCTTGACGTAACTGGTACATGACTTGTTCCACCAACACTCTGATGAGCTCGGGATTGACCACGTCTCCGATAGGGCCTTGTTGAGGATGGCGGAAGTTAGCGCTGACGTGGCTTACGGAGGGTCTTATAACCTCTTGTAAGGCACTTTCTTGATTGTCGTTCTCGCTGGGGAGTAAGTCTTGGGTTACACTCTGAAGAACTTGCTGAGACTGAGCTACCGGTGCTGGAAGTCTTGAACGAGGTAGCACCGGTGTGCATAGTCGTTGTTGTTGACGTAGACTAGCCCCAGCTGCCGCAGAATCGTGTTGTGGAAGGAGGCGGGCACTGCGACGAGTCTCGGGTAGATTCTCGGATGATTGCGGCATTCCTTGCCCTTGGTTGTTGCTTGATGAACTCGACATTGGAGAGAGAGATACACAAAAGGATTGGATAGACACTACAGTGCATAGAGTCCGAATAGTCTGATCATCAAACACTTAATTGCTCTTCTTGAATATCATAGATATACATCGGTCACGCATGGCATCTTCTAGCCGTTTCTGGTTTGGGCGAGCGATGTAGCCTCAATGGCCATACCTGGTATGGCATACAGTCTACATAAGTCGGTGACCAAAGTGTCACCACCTTCTGAAGGTTACGGTTCACAAAGAGCCTCAACTCTCTCTCCTCAGAGGTTGCAATGGAGGCACAATCGTAGACTCAATCAAGTATGCGGATGTAGAGGGAATAGTGAAGGCCTCCAGTTACCCTTACAAAGCCAAGCTGGGCGCATGCAAGACATCCGTCACCAGTGACCCGAGGAAGCAGTGTGTCAGAGTAAGTCTCTTTGCGAATGACTCTTTCGGAATGAGTCGAATGGATAAATTCACTCGTCTGATGCTCAACGTTTCAGCCTAACGAGCTCACTCCCATATACATACCCCCGAAAGATGAGGCAGCTATGATCAGCGAAGTGGCTATGGGGCCCGTAGCGGTCGGGTTATATGCTTCCGCTCCAGCGTTCGAGTTCTATAAGAGCGGAATCATCACCGGTAAAACTGAGCTCGCGCTGCAGCTGTCGGACGACTTTTCTTTGTGCGCCTTTGTAGCCAAGACATGCGGCGTGTCGACCACAAACCACTATGTTACAATCGTTGGTTACAATACATCATCAGCTGGCATACGGTAAGTGCAATATAGCAGTGGTAGTTCCGATCGTTACTTCATTTTTCAGCTATTGGAAGGTTATGAACAGCTGGGGTAAGTCTTGGGGAATGAAAGGTTTTGGTTACATTGAGAGGACTGGGAACCAACCAGGTGGCTTACCTCTCTCACTATTCTGTGCTACGAACCAATATTCAGGTCCTTGTAATATACTCTCGGATTTCACGGAGGTCGTCACTTATGTCCCTTCCATAAGAACTTCTGTCTGCGCTACGGGACGTTGACCGTAGCTCCCGTACTATGATGTGCTATAACATCATCTTACTTATCATGACTATCATAATCATAATCAAACTCATGAGTCATAATCATCATAATCATCTTCCTCTTGTTGTATCACCATCAGGCAGCATACTGAATGCCCTTCCCTGACAGCCAGTATGACGTGCCCTCATCTTCTTGATCTGTTATCATGTGTCATCGTCCTTTCCACTCCAAGTGGCCTACTAGAACAAGGGGACTTCAGGATTATGCGTCTGCGAGGGATTGCTACTCAAGCCAGACGACTCTTAAGTTCGACTTTTTGGAGTTCTTATTGCCCTCAAGATGAACCGCTCACGTCCACACTGTGTTGAGTTGACGCACCTCATGCAATGCGTGCTCGGTATGTGACCATCATCATGATCATAAAGTTCGATCGATACACAAAAAACCGAAAGCACGCAGGGAAGGACGACCGTGTCTGCAGGGGTGTCTCTGAGATAAATCGCTCAGCAATTCTCTGGAGCGGAGGGGTATTCCAACCGAGTCAGGAGTTCTGTCAAACTCTGGAGTTCGACCAGAATAAAGCGCCTACAGTAGGGAGCGGCTCCCAGTAGTGGAGCAATGAGGCCGAAAATACTTACTAGAGCACCCAATAAGTCTTCATTGGCCATACCGACTGACGACAGCTAGGATAGCTCCCTTTGCTCACAGAGGAACCTTCTCGAGCGTGTAAACCCGCATGAATGGGAGAGGTCGGGAGGAATGGCAGACTCTCAGATGGGCATTCTCGATAAATTCATCATGAGACTCGGAAACTTCGGCCAGACAACAGCCGTTTGATGACCTTGTCGGTAACCGCCGATAGTCCTGATGCACGAGCTTCCGCCGACCTCACGACTTCCCCGACTTCCCGGGAATCCTGATAGCGAGTGCAGCAACGCCGGCAGGAAGAGTTCTCACTCATCGGCCAGCGTCGCCACCTTCAGGCCGTAGCTCGGCGTAGTAGGTAAGGTTGGCCTGTTCGGATTCAGTAGAGAAAGGTTATCTCTCCAGTCTGTTTGTCCACAGCGGCAGCGGCTGCCGCTGCCGGGCAGCCACATGAGCATTGGGGACAACAACGTTCGGAAACGTCAACTTAAAAACGTTCATCAGAAGGACCAAATGCCTGGCCAACTCATGGAAATGCGTAGCAAAGAGCACAAAGGATCTCGACTCGGCCGCGATGTACCCGTAGAACTCAAATTTTGAGTCTCAAAACACTGCAGTCTGTAGTCTGCCGAACACTCCCACATCGGACGACTTAGTGATATGCCAGGCCGAAGCCGTCCTCGGAACTCGTGCTTCTGCCGAGCTCATCGAGGGTAGCCAGGCTGTACTCAGCCCTTTAAGTCCGGAATAAGAACAACTTGCTCTGTGTACGTGTGTCTCGAGAATACTATTGATGCAGCATCGAGCATCTTCACCATGAAAGCCGTAACGCCGCGGATCTGGTTATCCGATGCTCCCACCCGACACATTATCGATCGGAAGATTTCCAGCCAGGATTCGCGACCGAGCTCCGCGTTGCTCGCTGGAACGCCTGAGTGGTGCGGTAAAGACTCTCTACCGCACAACTACTTATCCTTACGGTGAGAGGCACATCCCTGAAATTGAGAAAAATGTATAAGCTCCTCCCCATTCTTGTTACGAACCTGACATCGGACTAAGAAGATCTCAGCCAGGCTCCTGCAGATCCATCACCGCGGCTACGAATCGTAGCCTACGACAGAACTATGGAGGGTATATGCAGTAGGGAGAAAGTATCCGTATGCGTACATGGTTTCGAGTTTTGCGAGAAACTTGCGAGGTGAATGATGAAAAGGTTCGCCGATTTTGTTTCATGCCCTGCAAGCCCTACCTAGTGATACGCCCATCGATACCAGAGCCTCTTCGGCAGAGCCATCTTATTCTGTGTCTTGTACCCTTGGGCAGCTCGAGAGCACAACACGCTTGTACGCTTTTGAGTCGAAAGTTTCGACCTATATGCAGCGAACAAGCCTCTCCTCGGGGTCGGGAGTCGAGGCGAATGTGAAACCTGATCGAAGTGGATAACCATAGCAACTTCGCTAAGTGGTCTTAGCCCTCTGAGCCGACTTCATCTTACATCTTCAGCTGATCGTCTTCGACTCCGGCTGCGAAGAGAACGTCTGGCATGTTCGCTGTATACGGGTGGAGAGAATAGGACATGAGTAAAGCTTACAAAAGCTGGCCGAGGAAAGTCTGGAAACTACGCGTTTGGTGTGATCACTTATCGGAAGATGTGCCCCTGCCTGAGCTGTTTTGAATCTTGCATGCTCGACCTGAAGATACCTCTGCGCGCGTATCTTCGAGTTGAGCATGCAAGATACGAAATAGGTCAGGTTATGTCACGTGATCCCGTTTATGACAACTCTCAACTCAGCAGTCCTCTCAGAAACTCGATCTTCATGATTTCTAGGCTTTGCTTTCATGCGTATGGATGTGGTCGTCCTTCACAGCTGGATGAGGGAAAGATGTTACAGATACTCTATGGAGAATCGAAAACGGTGAGTGAATCGTACACGTATCCCTCCAGGTTGAACACGCAGGATGATTTCAGGCTCTCAGTCATCACCTAAGCATCGCATCCTCATCAACAAACGCCATTTCCGCATGCACTGAGGTTCCTGTAAAGTTGACCTAGGTCTCAGGTTGGAGGCTCCGTTGCCCATCGAGTTGCTCAGAGATTTCCAATCAGAATTCCGATGGCCTACTCTGGCATAGGGACACACCGGACTCTGAGCAACATTGCCGGTCCGAACATGCAAGGGTTTCATTCTCCCATTCATTCATCTTCCATCAAGCGCGATTGTAGGCCCAATGAACATTTCTGTCCGAATTTAGCCTTGCACCTAATAGAACTGTGATTCCTATCTCAGGGTTTTCCGAGTTCATATAAGAACGATTGCTATTATTCTTTTCTTCACTTCAGTGGCCGCATCTCTAACCTGGCGTTACGACCTACCCGAGTTCAATACCAGCTGCAGGAGTCGTGTGGTCAAGACCCTTGGCCAGGCCAAGTTGGCCTCTTGACTCTGGACTCAAGAGTGTGCCACCGATTGGAACGACAAGATGCTGCCGCAGGCTGTCGATGTTTGAGGAGTTTCAGATCAAAGAGAGGGGGCACAACGGAACTAATGCGAGGTTGTTAACTCTGGCTAGTGCCAGGGGCATCGCTGGACCAGCGACGCTGGTAGGACGTGATTCCCCTTACTGTATTTGACATGATTGCCGATTTCAACGAGAAGCTGGAGACAGCCAAGCAAGCCATCATGCAAGATGTAGCCAACTCCGGCGAAAGTGGCGATCCTGCGCCTCACTCCTTCTTTCTTGCCGTCACTGACGAAGACATCCAAGGTAAATTGGCAAGCGAGGAGCATGACCCATATCTCGCGCCTTCGTGAGAAGAGAAAAACCGGTGCTCGTACGTACGATAGGTGGCTTCAAAAGCTTATCAAGCGTCCAGGATCATCGTGCGTTGGCTTTCATCGATTTACTGATTGCGGAGTAATTTCAGGTCCACGCTATGGCAACGTCGATGGCGGTTCTCTGCGAATGTGTATTCGCTCCTGTGAAATCCGAATGATCTGTTCCGAATGGGATAGTGGGAATCAAGGCTTGTGACTTCTCAGCACTCTGAGAGAGGATCCTTACACGTGTGGACTCTCAGCAAGGACGCGAAGCTTCTGGTGTGGCACCGCGTGACGTTCCACTTCAGTGTCGAGCTAACGAGAGCTTGTACTGCACCTCCTCTGGGAAGCCGCCAAGATGAGTTACAGATACATGAGGAGGAATCCTTTGGCCGCAACTATCTGTTTCTCAGCAACCACCTTGTGCCGTATCAACTCAAGACGCTGTCGCTACTCTCATTCCTAGAGCTTTTCTTTTCTATGTTTGCGTTGCCCCTCTCGTCCAGTAGTCCCGGACAGATACTACCTTCTTTACTACCTATTGCATGTCACAAGTGAAAAGTGGACCTTCTCGAGTATTCTTCCCGACGTTCGCAGCGTGATATCTACTGGGAGATGAGTATAGAATCAATCATGACCGATAGAGGTTGACGAAGTTCGTCAGACGAACGTGCAAGTTCTGTGCCTCAGAATCTAAGAAGATCGCCAAACATTTTCCTCCATGTCTCCGACTATTGATGAGAGTTGCCTAATTACTGCGCTCTTGTTATCTGGTCATGAGATGCCACAACCTTCGCAAGGGCTCTCCGTGTTAGAGTTGTTAGCAGAGTCGTCCAGGTTCGGTGCGCCAATGTATATGCGTACGCATACGAAGTTTATCGATCTTTACGAGTAAGCTATTCTCGTAGTTGCCCCTTTTCATATATTTGCTCTTTCCGGCCGATCGTGTTCGTCACTCGCGGACTGGTCCTACTATCGTTAGTGCTCCTGTAACTCCCTTAACAGTCCGTCTCGATACTCGCAAGTATCACGCCAAGATCTTTTCTCAAGCTTCTTATATCTACAGTGAGCATGTGCCGAGTTCTTCGTCCACAACTTCGCGGTGAGAATATGTCTTTCGACTCTCAGCCGTCCCGCATGCTACGGAAGACAAATTTATCTTTGTGAGTTTGCACGGGGAATCTTGCTGTGCCACACAAAACCCGCCCGTCGAGCTCGGTTCCGTCTGCGATGCACGAACAATCCAAAACACCTTAAACTCAGCCTCATCAACTCGCACCGTTTTGCGGCCAGCCACCAGGGTATCCAAAGCCCGGCGGGCCCGACGGCGACTCGTTCGCCAACTGAGCTCATACCGTTTTTGATATGGTAGCTCGGGAGTGGCTAAGAAGGTCAGATTTAACTTAACTGGCTTAACGCCCAGCGGGCGTCGCCCACCAACATGCTCTGTGTCCTATCTTTCGCGTTCCCCGCAAGATCCCGCAAGATGCTCAAATGACTGGCAAACTCGACAAAACAATGGCCAAGTGACGTGAAACGTAGTAAACTTAATGTGGACGTTAATGCTTCTTTTTGCTCTTCGCTTTGACGCCTTTCTTATGTACAGTTTTCTTCTTTCCGAGCGTCTTGTCGATCCTCTTGCTCGTACCAAACTTTTTGCCCGCGCCAGTTTTACGTCTGAAGAGCAACAAAATTGATTTTTCTCCAAAACACGGACTTCACAATGTCGCCGAGATTAGAACCCGCGGCCTAACCATGTGCAACCACCTGCCCTCCCGCTAGGCCAGTCTTCACAGTACTACTTCGGGATGATCTTCTTCTGCTGTTGCACATTTTCCTGACCATCCTTAGCCACCTCGTGTCTCAACTCGGCAATTCGAGCATCAACAGCATCAGCATCATCATCGAACAGTGAGGTGGATGTGGTAACCATCACACCTAACAAACCGGCATAACTTAACAGCGGAGCGAAGCAGGCTGCCCGACTGACGATTGCAAGCCGCCTCGTTCGCCACACCCGACGAGTCCATTCTCAATCGCACAGGAAGCTCCGAAGACCAGCGAGAAGTTCGAAGTGTCTCTCAATTCCAGGTATGCGGGAAACTCCATCACTACTCACTTCCTCCTACGACATGAAAATGGTTTCCCGCTCGAACGCAAAAGAAAAATCGCAATCGGGAATTCAATCCTCAGAAATGTAAATCTACAACAGATTCAGACGGTCCGAGACTGAAAACATCTGACGACGCTTCCTCGCCTCAATGGCACAGTATTGTCGCGTCGCGGGCGCGCACGCAACTCAGTGTAGCTTCGTCTATCCCTAAGCTTTATTGATCTATCACTCAACCGTTAACGATCGATTAAATTCTCCAATACTCGATCGATCTGCCTATTAAACCACTGAGCCTCGATCGTACTACAACCAGCACACGTGAAAGCAGAGTGGCGGTAGGATCGAGAACCCTCAGGCTGTACTTTCGCCCACACTGACTCAGGTCATTCACTCGGGGCTGAGAGTCCTTCCCTTCCCCGCGTTTATCGGACTCAACCTTGTGCGCCGATTCAACACAGCGCAGTTCCGAAAACTCACAACACCAACCCGGGTTTCTCATTACCTCCAAATCGATCACCATCGCCCTCATTCTCAAAGACAGTTTCCTCAGCCTTTAACTCCTCAGACTCGCCCACTGCGGTCTTCCCGTCGCTCTTCTCTTGCGCAGGAAGATGGAGAAGTTCGGACTCCTCTGAGTCTCCGAACGCCTCGGCCATATCTTTCACGGCGCGAGCCCACCGGTTGTGCACCTGCAAAAAGAAGATTTCCTACCCACACGAAAGTGCGCTTTTCGAGTGGAAACTGAATTATACTCGTCTGTCATGGTGGATCATACGGTTCACATGGAAGTGGGTTGAAGGAGACGCCAAACAACTTTAGTTCCACTTTCTCTGCAACATCACGCTGGCCAACTATCGCGAGAAAATTTCCGGCAGAAAGTTAGAAATTTTCCGGAAAAAATACACTGACACCAACGAGAAATCAGAATTTAATATCTTCATTTTCAGCAACCCGACTACTACCTCATCACGCATTTCTTTCCGTTCAGCCACCCTCTCTTCCGCCGCTTTCTTCTTCTGCTTTTCCTCCGCCTTCTCCCGGCGCTGTTGTTTTCGCTTTTGGAACCCTCTCAAGTAAGTTGACTGAAAAATACCATATGCTCCTCAAAAATAAGAAAAAATATTTTAAATATCGGCGGTTGTGATATTCTTGACGCGGCCATAACAACAGTTCAGAAATTTGAGGGAAGGGCGACCGAAATGGCGCAAGGGTGAGTATAGACGACAGGGAGATTCTGTGGCTCGCCCGAGAGCGATACTGAACGAAAAGATGACATTAATTCAAGACTGAAGGACTTTTCATTTCCAAAAAAGAGAACGCCTCCCGGGCCGCGTTGACAATAACAACACTGAGGCTAATAAATTAAGATTATCGAATGCAGTGGTATGAAAAAATAAAATCCAATTATTACGAGACTTCAATACCATAACATTCCGAAATCATGGAGCATAGAGTACGGACAAATTTCCATTATCGACCATCCCAGTGACACTACCCTTGATTTCACATCAAAATTAATGACCAACCCCTTCTGCTGATTGTGCTTGTCTTTATGGAGCCGAGTGGACGAGGGTTTAAAGGGCATCTTTGGCGAAGAAGCTGAGGAATCGGTTCATACCATCGTACGCGTATCATGCGATCCGAAAAGAATCATCCATACCACATTTCCCGAACTTCGTCAACATTCCACATGAAACCAGCGTGAAACAAGGCAGACCTCTGGTGTAGCAATATCGACTTTCACAGGTTGAATTAAAACCATCGGGTGCTCCTGATTCTCGGGAGAGGCAACCTGTAGAACACTCCCTTCACTGCAAACTCAGACTTGGTCGTATCCCTGGCGTTTGACAAACTTCCCGCGAGTCCCGAGCTCTCAGGATAGTTTCTAATGTAAAATTAAAACCTGCGAGAGTTCCTAAAATCCAGGAGAGGCCCTCTATCAAGCACCTAATCTGATGTACGCTTTAAAACGAGTCACGGTTATATCCCAGTTGCGTGTCCCATGACTCTTAGCCCCGTGTAAAATTGGAACTGGCGAACGCTCTTGTACTTCAAGACATGTCTATTGCGCACCTCTATTGATCTGCGAAAAACTTAGAGCAAGTGGATAATTCCGCCGGATTTGATGTAATTGGGATCGCGTCAGGCAAACGAAAATCTTGCTTTCTTGCTCTCACTTGTATTTCCCCAATATCACGCCGGAGTCGTCGAGTCCGTCCTATAATCATCATCATTTTTCTAAGCAGTGTAAGAATTTGAGGCAGCCGATTTTCCCTCAGGACTTTGCTTCACTATGGGAGCCATCACTTCCCGCTTCTCTCGTCCAACTTCCTCCTCGTCATCGTCATCTGCAGCTCCCGAGGGCGCCATCAACGCTGAGGGCATCGTGGACTTCATGCACTTTATAGGGCAGCTGAAGACCTTGCGGTAAGCGGGTTGATGAGATTCAGGCGGCGCGTGCTTGGACATCGTGGTTCATGGCGTAAGGAGAGATCACTCAGGATCTGACGTTCCCAAACCGAGTTGCAGGGTTTTAGCGTTTAATGAAAACTGTGTTTTAGAAATTCTCACTCACGTTCGTACGCATACATTTGCCTGCAGGAAATGTCTCCTATTTCAGGAATGTATTAGTTTGTCCTTTATTTCTCTGTTTTTAGTGTTCTTTATTTTCCCAACGGAAAGTTTTTTCTATTTCAGACGAACTGGCTGGGTCCGTAGCGGCGTCCCCGATCCCGAGTCCGATTGCGACCACATGCACCGGTGCGCGGTCATGGCCATGCTCACTCCTGCGGATAAGAAAGACTTCGACTGGCAAAGGACAATTAGGATGGCTTTGGTAGTATCGGGTGGCGAGGAATTTCGGGGAAGCGGTTGTAGAATTGGAAAATGCTGGGAATTTTCGACTGGAAAAAGGCTCCGTTTCCTCCATTGTCGTTATACAGTCTCTCGCGAGGTAAGATCTGTAGAGAGTATGGGAAAAGGTCAAAAATGAAGACTTTAGGGTTAAGGGATAAGAAAAAAATCTGTTGCATTTGGGAAGGGACAGAGAAGACTGGAAAAAGTAAAATGGTAAAATTCGGAAATTTGCCGTTGAAAGTCGGAAGCCACGGGCGAAGGAGAGAGGTGTAACTGGCGGTAGCATTGAATACAGAAGTCTTCGTTCTCAAGTGAAAATTTTCATGCCGGAATAATTCCGGCGGAATTTCCGGAAGTTTTGGGATTTTTCGGTTCTGCGGCAAAGTCTTTCAATGCTGTTGAAGGCATCTGGCCCTCTTTGAACGGTATACGGCTGAATCATTGTCTTGTCCTTGGTGACTGCGTGGGTATATCTTGCGACATTTCTGATGAAATTTTGGTATAATTCGGTTTCGGGGAATTCTTGCGGCGTCTGGATGCTCATTTGAAGACTGTGAGCGGCTGTGTGAGCGATAATGTGAATGAGAAAAATTTCTAAAAATTTCTGGGAAAATTTTGGGCAGCAAAACCGGGGGAGTTGAGCTTTTGGTCGTGTCAGTGGCTGAAAAATACGACTTTCGTGTCTGCCGGTAAGCTACACCATTTCCAGACCAAATTAGTAAAATCTCAAAAGCAATTAGT